>JACWBX010000268.1:0-12204 GCA_014622435.1 Polypedilum pembai
CTAAAACTTACAGTCATTTCCCAATCAAAACCACCAACTTGCAAGCCACTTGAATCTTGATAACTAAATCCTAATGAGCTATCATCAATGACATCAATCACAGGACATACTACTTTAGTTTTATCTCTGGCTATTCTATCTAAAAGAGGTTCAAGCCAGCCTTCTGCACATTCAACATGAGAATCTAAAAATGTAAGAGTTTCTGCTGTTGCTGCATGAGTACCAGCTATTCTAGCTTTAATTAATCCAACACGTTTTTGCATTCTAACAATTTTCACTTTTGGAAAATCTGACATGTAATCTTCGAGGGCTTCTTTTAAATGTACTGAAAATAAAAAATAATTAGTTTTCAATAATCATTAAACAAGGGGTGGAAACATAAATTTAAAAAAGCTTTTTGTGAAAAAAATTCTAACTCTAAAGCTAAAACATCTCAAAATTTTCCATGAAACGAAACCTTTTAGAAAAAACCTTAAGATTCTTCACTTCGGGAATACCCGATCGCGAAAAATCCCGGGTTTTTTTCGGGATGCCGATCCTGAATGACAACACACTTGTGTCTTATTATAACTGATTTTTTGACGTTACTAGGACAATCAAGTTGATTTAAGATTTAAATGAAGGGTCCGAACTTAAACACAGGCCTGTACATATACTTGTAAAAGTTGCATGCATGTTAATTTACATAAAAATGTCTCGAATTCATTCAGTTTTTATTTATTTCGGTCAATACTTTGGTATATTTACTTTCATACAAATTTCCGAAAAATTGACTAAAATGAATAAAATCTGAATGAACGAGAGACATTTTCAAGTAAATCAACTTGAATGCAGTTTGTACAAGTATATGTACAGCCCTGCGTTCAAGTCCAAACCCTATATTTAAGTATCCATCTGTTGACAATTAGAACATCAATACGATTTTGATTTTTCTTAACTCACACATATTTGAATAATCATCAACTAAAATAATTTCCTTAATTAAATGAGGAGGAGATCTGAAAATGTCAATAAAACAAATAAAAAAACACTATTTAATGAATCTAACAATCAAATTTACCTATTGATAACAGAATGAACTGTTCGCAGCAACGTAGACCATGCTTCGTTGTGAAAAATAATGATAACTGACGTCATCGGCAGATTTTCGAGATATAAACCTTTTTGTTTACAATAATTGGAACGTGGATCTGGTACTGTGCGATTAACTGAGATTAAGTCAGACAGAAATTCATTAAATTCATGTCTCGCCCAGCCAGTTTCAATTTTCTGCTTGATTTCAGGTGGAGGATCACGAATAAAAGTGATAGCGCCATTTTCGCCTACATTTTTAGGCAAATTTAGAAGAGAGTAAATTTCATCTGGAACAGGTGTGATAACACGCTCGTATACTCTTTTTCGTCGAGTTGTTGTTTGAGTAGATGATGTAGTTGTTGTTGTGATTATTGTAGTATTCGCGGTTGTATCTGTTGTGCTTTTATGAGTTTTTCGTGTTGGTTTTTCTGTCAATATAGTAAACTTTTTCTTTTTCCACGTTGTTAATTCTTTTGTGATTGTTTTCACAGCTCTTGTGTTACTCGCAGTTGTTTGAATTAATTTATCTGTTTGAACTTGAGGCACTAAATTTTCATCAATGGGATTTTTTGAAAATTTCTTCACCTTCAATTGATGGTCCATAATTAATTCCCAATAATGAAATAAAGTTAAAACAGTCATAAGCCAAATGAAGCCGGCGATAAATAAAATTCTACAAATTCTAAATTTTGACGTATACATTTTTCATATTTTTCTTCACCGAGACTTCGTGCAATCGTCGTTTTCCGTCAAAATTCAGTTGAATACTAAAGAGAGTATGAGAATTTTTAAAGTGTTTTTTATTATCAATTTTTCATTTATACAATAACGTGACTATCACAAACATGTGTTTTCACACAATGCTACACTTTTTTTATTATTATGACACATTCACAAAGACTTTTTTTTTTACTTAATAATGAAAATTTTTAATGAAATCGAAGGTCCACTGTTGAACAGCAGACTCGTTACAATTTTCCATTATTAAATTACTACTTTTAATGTCAATCGAGAGACAATTGTGGACTAAAATGTGCTGTAATTGATGTGAGTTTTTATTATATTGCCAAACACGCTCTGATTCAAGTCCCATACAATAATCAAGTTTAATTTGTCCACTTTTACGAAGCGATAAACAATAATCGTCTGTCCTCAGCTCATTTTTTTCAGTCAATACAATAAATTGCTCTCTTCTATCACGACATTTTTCTAATTTTACACTTTGTGCATTCAACTCAAGACAGATTGAATTAAATTTAGAATTTCTCATTTTTCCTTGAGCTGCAGCTTCAGCCACATCAAATTGTGATGGATAAACATTCTGTAGGTACCATTTGAAGCTCTTGCATTCTTCTTTCTTTAGCATTCTCATCGAGATGTCAGTATAATCATCCCCATGTGCATGAATTCTCATAAGAAAGAATTTTGCATACTCATCCATCCACACTTGAGATCTAAAATGAGACAAGATAGATTTTCTTTTCTCTGAAATTGAATTTAAGTTTTCCTTACACTCGAATTAAATTTCTTTTTATTGCATTTCTTCCCGCAATATCTTTGTTATAGGGAGATTTTGAGCGAAAAACGTGTCCCACATGAGAACAAGGGATAATTTCCAAAGTACCACCACACAACCAGGTTTTAAAACTCAACTCTAAATTCTCACCCTGTTTCAAGATGAAGGAAAAGATTGAAAAATAAAGTTTATGAGAATAAAAGTTTGTCAAGCACATACACCCCATATATCCAGCTCAGGATCGTACAATCCTAATCTTATGAAAAAATGTCTATTGATTGAAAACAATCCACCTGACATCACGGGTGTTTGAATTGATGCTGTCGGGACTAAAATTTCTTCAAAGTTCAAGATCCATTTAAAATTTAAATTCCAATTAAAGCCCCCAATAGGGATTGAATTTGTGCTTTTTATCCATTGATATTCAAATGTGTTTACGTCAATAGTGTCGATAACAGGAATTGCCACAGTTTGGTGATTTTCTACGATTTTTGAAAGTAATGGCTCAATCCATCCTTCAGCACATTCGCAATGTGAGTCAAGAAAAGTCACAATTTCACCTTTTGATTCTAAAAATCCTTTGATTCTTGCTTTTATAAGACCAACACGAGATGGAATTCTAACAACTTTAACTTTAGTAAGATTTTTCATATAATTGTCAAGTGGCTCTTTTAGATGTACTGTAAAAGGAAGAAAAAAATGATTGATTTTATTATGCTTCGATAATTGACCCAAAAATCAAACTTACCCATGTCAGAAAAGTCATCAACCAAAATCACTTCTAACACATGATCTCCACCTCTATTTAGCACTGAATGAACTGTCCTTAAAAGCGTTGACCATGCTTCATTGTAAAATGTAATGATGACCGATGTTTGAGGAAGTTTGTTTTGATAAATTGCATTTTTGCATTCATCAATTCGAAAATCATTTAAAGTTCTTTTTACTGAAATTAAATCAGAAACATATTGATTAAATTCATGTTTCTTCCATCCATCATCAACTAATTTTCTAATTTCATCAGAATAATTGCTCGGCAAATAAACTGCCTCTCCTAATTCACCAACAACCACATCATCTCCAAAAACGTTCACAGGTGGTTTCACTAAATTTTCAATTATTCTAGCCTTAAACGTCTCATTTAATCTTCTCTCTTCTGAATTTATTTTTACTGTCTCTCGATAAAACAACAAAATGATGATTATCACACTGAGTGAGCAGCAAACAATGAAAAATTTGAGAAGATATCGTACAATGTGACCAGCCCGAATCATGTCTCTTTTGAGAACTAAAGATGTAGTTATGAATAAAAAAATTGACTCATTTTAAATTTTCTTTATTTACACAAGTGCACCTAACGTAAAAAACATAAACTTCCTCTTGTTTAAAACTTTTTCACACGTTCTCGTTTTAAATTTTCCATTTTCCATCGCTGACCTTCCAACTTTTTGTCGCATCGCTCCATTATCAGGTTATAGTCTTTTGTCATCGTCAAACACTTGCCGCTATGATGAATGTAAATTTGCTTCTCATCAGGATCATATGTGAATAGCTAGAAAAGAGAAAAATATTAAAAATGAATGAGGAAGTTGTATGAAATATTATGACAATTAATCACCTGTTTACTGCTTCGTCTACAATGTTGTGTCATTAAATTATGAGCATCATATGTCACACAATAATTATCTCTTGCAATTTCACCATCATACTGCCAAAATTGATTTCCGCCAAGACCTAAACGTTATATCATATGTTGAAGAATAATTATATGAGAGCTATTTATTTAATATTTAGCACTTGCCATGGCAAAAATGAACAGAAACTGATGGTGAATCTTTTGCTGCTTTTCCATCAAGACACATTTTAGCTCCATATCCAAGATTCTTAATTTGTCCATAAGCAATGCCATGTGATGGAATTTTTTTTTCTGGATAAACATTTCTTAAATACCACCGAAAACTCTTGCATTTGAGATCTTTACGAAGTTTTACACGCGCACTAATATTTCCATAATCAGTTTCTTCAAAACCTGTTGCATAGTTATAAAACACGGCATAATCGTCCATCCAAACTTTTGCAACACGCAAAGAATTTTTTCTCAAAACATCGACACCCGTTCGCCACTCATACGGTGATTTTTTCCTGAAAACGTGACCAACATGAGAACATGGAACAACTTCAATTGAGCCACCACACATCCATGCTTTGAAGCTTAACTCGAGATTTTCACCCTAAAAAGTTGTTGTGTCATATAAACAAGATTTTATGTAACAGAGTGTGGAAAATTATTTTTTTTTCGTTAAAAAAATTTTAAATTTCGAAAAATTCGTTAAAAATGGAAAAACTTTACATAATTTCGAACATAAAAATTATTAGAATTAAGTTCAAATAATTAAATTACTATTCACTTAATTAGTAATAATTAAATTAAGCAGAATAAGCAATTTATTTAAAATTTTTTCAACAAAATTTTCGTTTTCGAACTTCCAGACAAAATGTCGACTTATCTATTCTTCATTTTCACACCTAAATACAGTTGGATGGACACTTAGGCAAATAGTGAAAAAAATTAATTTAGTCACATGTGACAATCAGACGAAAATAGGCAAAAGAAGGCAAATTTTTTTGCCTAAGTGTCCATTTACCTGTCTAACTATATATGAATAAAAAATACTTACTCCCCAAAGATCTAATTCTGGATCATACATGCCAAGATGCTTGAAAAACTTTGAAGAGATGGCAAAAAGTCCACCAGCCATGCTACAAAAAGAAAATATTTTTTTGCTAAAAAATGAATATAATAAAGTAATTAAATAATTCACTCACGTTGGTGATTTTACTGGCGCTTGTGGCTCTTTTAATTCTGAAGTGTGTTTGTGAAACCATCGAAATTGAAGACACCAACTGAAACCACCTAGAGAAACATAAGTTGGATGTTCTTTTGGTTCTAAAGCAAAGGTTTGGTCATTAATGATTTCAATAACAGGAACTGCAATTGTCGTTTCATTCAACATTACTCTATCGAGTAATGGTTCAAGCCATCCTTTTGTGCATTCAATGTGAGAATCAAGAAAAACTAAAACTTCACTTTTCGCTTCTGTAGCTCCAATGTTACGTGCATATATCAATCCTTTTCTCTCGGGAAGACGAATTAAATGAATTTTCGTATTATTTTTTATAAATTCATCTAACTGCGTTTTTAAATGTTCCATAGTTGAACAGTCATCGACTAAAATTATCTCATATATCACATCTCGTGTTGATCTACTGAAAATCGACTCAATTGAACGCATTAAAGTGCTCCAAGCTTCATTATGAAAGACCATTACAATTGAAACTTGAGGTAAATTTCTTGAGTAAATTTTTTGCATGTCACGACAATAATCAGAGCGGAAATCATGCAAAGTTCGATTAATGGGAATTAAATTTGAAACATATTCGTTAAACTCATGATTTTTCCAACCTTCTTCAACCAATTTCTTAATGTTTTCAGGAATATCTGATGGGAGCGTGACAGCTTTTCCATAATCACCAAAAGGTTCTTTCTCTTCATCTTCATTTTCATCTGGTCTTGGATCATCATTAATTTCCTCCTTTTGCTCTTCAACTTTTACCATTATTTCTTCTTTCTTTTGAGTATTGTTTTCATTTTGAGGAACATTTAAAGCAATTGATTCTTCTTCTTCTTCTTTTGGTTTTTCTGTCTTTATTTCAATTTTCTCTTTTGCTTTATCTAAAAAATCTTGAGCTTTACCAACAGCATCAAAAATATTTACCTTACCCAAACTATTAAAAATTTCTTTAAAATCTTCTTCCTTAATTTCTTTTGCATAATCTCCTAATAAATCATTTAACGAGAAAAGATCCATGTTATTCAATGCTGATTTTATTGAATCAAAAGAAATTTCTTTTTTAGTTGTTTCTTCTTTAATTTTTTTAGTTTCTTTATTAAGAAACTCTTTTAAAATTTCTTGTTGATTTATTTCCAGTTCAAGCACATCTTTTTCTTGATTTTCATTTAAAATTGGATGAATATTATTTTCATTGCTCGCATGCAACCTCAATTTCGACTTTTCAATTTGATTTCTATCTAAATGTTCACCGAAGTTATTGAGATTATTTTCATCTTGTCTAAATCCAAAAATAATAAGCCACCATAAGAGCGTGATGAAAATAAGGATTTTAAAAATCGATTTGATATGTAGTCGTTGATAACATCGATAGCGTGGATATTCGTACATCTTCTGAGAAGCATTAAATTGATACTGAGGTAGATTATCAGATGTGAACGAGAGAGAATGACAAGTTTGGGTATTTACACAACTGAAACAGAAAGTAATTGAACAAAAAGAGACAAATTAATTTTTTCGTGCTTTATTTTTGTTTAAATTTTTTCATCAATCATAACTTGTATTTTTTCATCTTAATTATTCAATACATTAAAGAGAAGACTTTCATCCTTGCTTTGACGATTTTTTTCAATTTTTTAAATGGTCTGCATAAAATATTAAATTTATATTATATTTTTTGCTTGAATATAATCAAAAAGACTTAAATTTATAGTACAGTAAAAATGTATAAAATACTTCAAGAATGGGGGATTTACAGATGTGATGAAAATTTACGATGAAAACTTAATATTGATATTTCCTAAATTGCCAATTTTCTTTCACTTAACAATAAATCAAATTGTCAATAAAGTTCAATTCACATCGTAAATTTTCATCGCAGAGTTTTTTACAAAAAAAAAAGTTGTATAAAAAGAAATCAGAGTGTATTGCTAATTACCACAAGTGCAAAATAATTAAAAATATACTTTCAATGATTGCAACAGTCTCTTAAATTTAACATAATGTTCAAGAAATCAGTAAGAATTTAATTTTTACATTTTAATAGTTAAGTAGATAATTTTAATAATATGTTTTCCTTTCTTTGTAGATATGTAAGTTAAGAATTTATTCAAATTTCATTTTTCTTTATGATTTTATTTACAAAATTGTTTTTAATTTAATTTCAATTTTAAGGCACTTCAACATTTTTTTAACCAGATAAATTTTATAAATTTATTGTTGCTTTTGGCAACTGTTTATTTTATAATTTTGTACTCTCACTCGAAAGCTGAAGAACTTTTAAGCAAGAGAACAAAACTTTTATTAGAATTTATCAAGAGCTTCAATGCTCTCATTATATTTTAGTAGATTTATGTGCAATTGGCTAAGAAAAACAATTTTTGATAATGAGAAAACTAATTTAAGCTCATTGATAAAATTAAGTGAATAAATAAATTCATTTGATTCGTTGAATTAGCAACGCTTGGAATTTAATTTTAAAAGATTTTATTGCATTTTATATAGTTAAAGTAAAAATTAGTTTTAAAACAATTAAATTGAATTTTGCAAGTTTATTTTTGCTGAAAATTTCACGGCTAATGAAGAAATTGTTGCACTTGGCAATAAACTTATGCTTTTATAATAATTTATCTAAACAATAAAAATAGAATGGCTAGAATACTTTCTCACTCTTTCTCTCGTTGGACAATTATAGTAGCTTTAATGAAAACACTTTCACACTCAAAGGAAAAACATAAAATGTGTAAATAATTTAATTTAGTAGACATTTTCCTTGCTGGCACTAATGAAATAAGAAAAAGTTTTAAATTTATGCCCGCATAAATGAAAGATGTTGAAACAAATTATTTTCATTCTTTCAGACTTTTTGATTGTTTAAAAATATTTTTCTACATTATTTGGAATGTCTTCATGCTTCACTAAATTCCTTATTTATTTTTAGCTTCTCATATGATTATAAAATTAGTAAAAAGATATGGAGAAGAGATATGTGAAATATATAGATTAGGTAAGTTTGTTTTTCTCTCTAATGAAGCTTTCATAGTCATTTCCTAAAAAAGTTCTGAAAAATTTGTACGATGTTCATTCTTTTATCATCATTCATTTTCCATTTAACTAATTTTTGTTGAGCAATAAAATTTCTTGTTAAGTAGAATGTTAGGTATGTGTGCATTTCAAACAAGACTGACTACCTGATATTATAAGTATATTCTTTCAATAATTGATATGAATGCTAATTTACTTATTTTATCGTATGTATCTAGTTCATATTATATTCGGCAGTTGAAAGAAAATGAACTATTTTTATTTGGGGCAAAACACATTTCTTTTATCAGTAGAAGTAAAAGTAGCATTTCAGTGGTTTTCTTCAAAATAAATTTGAAAAATTAATTTACAAGATTAAATTATTTCTTGTTCAACTTTTCAGCTCAATTATTCAACTTTTTTTATCACATCAAATTATTTTTATTGCGATGATAATTTTTCTGCGTTTTACAGTTTGCTTGGGTCGTAATTCTCAAAGTACCATTTTTGTGCATCACGATGTGCATTACATTCGACCATCAATAGCTTTTGATGGTCACTACTGATTTCCATGCATCTATCTGATGACTTATGATGAAGTTGCTTTGTATCAACTCGATAATTCCAGAACTAAAAAGAAAATTTTATGAATTTAAAAGTTTAAAAAGTTGAATTTATGTAACTTTTACCTGATTGCCTTTTCCACCATGACATGGATAAAGAATAACATCAGTGCCAGCATAATCCAAGCATGCTTCATCTCTTCGAATTTCTCCAGTTTTTGAGAGCATCCAATACTGTAATAGTTTAGTAAATGGTATATTAGCAAAATTATCCGAAAAGAGAAATAAAATTAATTAATCATTAGCATATATGCATAATATAACAATTAAGGTTAGCAGCAAAAATTATTATTGTATGAATATCAAACATATTGTAACTAACAAAAAGAAATTTGTTAAATATAAAAAGATAATCGGGAGAAAAAAAAATGAAAAGAATTTTTCACCATCACCAATACAGACAAATATAAATGGCAGAAAATAAATAATATAAAAATTGGATATAGCAGTAACACACATTGTAGAGTGAGAAAGAAATAGAGATAGAATGAATGAATGAGAGAGCTAAGTAGTTATTAAATGAGATATTTAATGATGAGATAATTAAGGCAATCCAGCACCATAAAATTTTTCTTTTTTATATTACTCTGCCAATCAGTTCATTCACCATTTTCTACGTATTTACAAGTTGAGATTTATAGAGCGAGAGTTTATTTGTTTTATGATAGAGAGCAAGAATTGAAATACCTGATTGCCACCTTGATTATGACAAGGCCATAAACCAACTGGCCCTTGCAAATCATCCGGTTTCACCGCAGAATCAACGCACATATTTGAAGCATTATTTCGGATCTATAATTGATTGTTTGTTTTTTTTATTTAAATATTGTATGTGTGTTGAAGATAAAAGTAAGATGGAGAAAAGAGTTAAAATAAAAATACAACAAACATACTGATCATATAAATCCAAAATTAATAAACTCATAAAACTGAATAAAGTAAAATTCTTTTGTTTTAAGGTGGAAACAACAACAGCAATAGCAACGTGGACAAATAAGTGAGAGTGTAAAACTAAAAATATAATATTAATAATTTTTGCTACTAGAAGTGATATTTTGAGAGAGAGCATATGAGAGAAGTCATATTTACTTGATTTCCACCTTGACGATGACAGGGATATAAGGAAACAGGCTTTCGAAGCCCTTTTTTACCACCTTGAGCATCGAGACATGATCGATTTCCATATCCTAAGTTTCTTACCTTAAGATTTATATTGAAAAATTTTTATATGTTGTTTGTTACGGATTTAATGATCAAAAATTTGTCATTTTTATAAAGGAGAAAAGAGAAAGATTGATTGTAAAGGAAAAACTTACCTCTCCTTGTGCTACTGCGTCACCTGGTATGAACTAAAACAATTTTTCTTGTTTATTCATTTTGTTTAAATTGAAATATTTAAATTTTTTTACCAATTCTGGAAAGATTGTGTCAAGATACCATTGAAAGCTTTTACATTTTAAGTCCTTTCTAAGTTGAACTCGAGAGCTGATATCACCATAGTCACCCTTGTCTGATCCAATTCGTTGATAATAATATTTCGAGTAGTCATCCATCCATACCTCTGCAATTAACATTGAATATTTTTTAAAGAACTCAATATTTTTATATGCTCGGAATTTAGCACTCAACATTTTGATGTGTAGCATTTAAAATTTTAGTGTTTTAGTGCTCAATATTTCTGTGCTCGTTTATTTATACTTTTCAAAATATATAATATTGAATGTTTTAACAATAGGTGCTCAGCACTTTGATATTTACAGAAATATTTTAATGTTCAGCACATAAATATCAGAATTATGATATTGAGCATTGAGTGACTGTAAACTTTGATTTCGAGAAATTATTGATATAAATTTAAAGTAAATTTTCAAGTTTATTCGAGCTCGATGGTTGTTGAAAGGATTATTCAATAAAAAATTATTTTGCTCACCTGCCAATCTGATTGAATTTCTTCTCAAAACATTCACACCAGTTCGCCATTTATAAGGCGATCGTTTTCTAAAGATGTGACCAACATGCGAACATGGCACAATTTCTAAAGTTCCACCACACATCCATGTCTTGAAACTTAATTCGAGATTTTCGCCACCTATGACATATTTAAAGTTTTATAAAAGATGAATTTTTAGAAGAAAATTTGAGGCGTGAAAAATAGAAATGATTTAAGTCCATTTCGACTTTAAACGTTCATTTCTCGTAATCAAACATATGAAATATGACATATTATACATTGTTAGAAAGGTATTGAAATTTTCTTTCAATTTTATAAAATTAAAAAAATAATTATGAATGATTTTAATAATTGTAAAAACATAATGAAAAATTTTGAATTTTCCCGCCAAAAAAAAATTATAAAGAAAAATTTAGAAAATTTCTAAAATAACTTTAAACCATCTTTATATACATTGTTTAAGCATATATAATCAATATAGACAAATTTCAATTAAATAATACAGTTTTTTTAAAAAATTTCAAAGTGCTTTTCCTGAACCATGGACTCATGCTTATGCCTAATATAGATTGTAGCCCTTACGATAGGCCGAATTTTTTTCTTATTCGAAATTTTCGAAAATTCGAATATTTTTTCTATGTTTTTCTATGAAATTTTTTGAACCTAATTTTTTCGGCTATGTTTTTTTTCGAAAAACTATTTTAACCGAAATTTAAATTGATTAAATTTTCAAAAATAAAAGTATTTTGAAAGACAAATTTTTAAGTGTTTTAAGGGAAAAATTCTAGCCGAATTTTTTAGGCTATGTTTTCACGAAATTTTTCTAACCGAAATAATTCGGCTGTAACTATTTAATAATCAACATTATTTTTACAGCCGAATAATTTCGGCTAAAACTTATAATAAAAATCAGCCGAACTTTTTAGGCTGGATGTGAGAAAGAAACTTCCAGCCGAATTTTTTCCGCTGTATGTTGTGAATAAATTTTTGGCCGAAAATTTTAGGCTGGTTTTTAAAAGGGAAAATTTCTTGGCCTAATTTTTTCTGCTGGATGTATAGGGGAAAATTCAAAATTTTTTGTTTTTGAAACTTTTGAATTATTCCCCTATACATCCAGCAGAAAAAATTAGGCCAAGAAATTTTCCCTTTTAAAAACCAGCCTAAAAT
>JACWBX010000269.1:0-12568 GCA_014622435.1 Polypedilum pembai
AATTGATGGAATATTCGGATGAATCGAAAACTATGATGTTGAAGTTTTTATCTACGAGTTCTCTTCAACTCATCATTTTTCTCCCAATAGATCGAGTTCAAGAGCTTTAATTTAAAATTTGTATTCTCTGATAACATACTGATTAATAAAATATACTTATAGCATGAACTAATTCTTATATTTTGTAATCGGTAATGTCACTGATCTGGGCGACAAAAATGCGCTAAAGTCAACTGATCCGGGCAAGTGACTTTCATCAATTTTTAACCTTTTTCTTTTCAAATTTAGTGAAAACAATCAAAAATTTATTTTTCTCTTGAAATTTCACCTTAAAAAATATTTTTATAAGAAGATTCAATAGCAATTTCAATATTTGAACCGGTCAAAAACCCCAAAAAATACTAATAATCTTTTTATCACGCCCAATATCTTTTTTCTACAAAGTTGAAAAACACACCTCTGACCAATAGCAAAAAAAAATTTTAAAGATTATCATCAATCTTTAATTAAGGACAAAAGAGCAAAGTGAAAGAAAGAAAGAAAGAGCATTGACATGAAATTAAAGAAGAGCAAATGATGACTTTCAAGAGCAATTAGTTTAACATTTGCAGAATCATTTGTCTCAATCAATGTCTGTGTTTGAATTTGTACTCTTTCTAATTTCAACTAATCTATGATAATTTCAATTTCAAGACTTATGGAGCATGCTGTGTGTGGTTTTTTTGAAGGGAAATTTAATTTCGAAAGAGAAAACTTTATATAAATAAAATTTTCTTATTTGTTTAAAAACATTATGGTTTTTAACGATTTCTAACAAATTTAAATTCAAAACAAGAAAGGAAAATTATTTTGGCGAAAGAATTTAAAATTTCATTTTCCTTTTGCATCATTTTTACTATTTTCGTCCAGGCGAAAACACTTGATTATCTTTAATGATTTCATTACAAACAAAAAAATGTCATCTTTTACTTTCTTTCATGATCTTTTCACGATCTTTCTTGATCTTATTTCGAATTTCCTAGCCGAAATTTTTCTTGTTATCTCGTTTTTTGATAAAGTTATTTTCTCCTTGGTTCAAAATAAAAAGACTCATCTTTTTTGTCTAGGCGTGGACACACAAAGAAAGAGCAAGGAAGACCAAATAAAGGACAACAGAGAGCAAAAAAGATCAACAAATTGCTCCTTATTGCTTCTTGTTGTTCTTAAGAGCAAAAAAAGAGCAAATTGTGCCTACGCCTGATTTTTTAAAGAAATCTATTCAAATTTGAAAAATATTTCATTTCGAAATTTTGTTCCAAAATTAATGTCAAATATTTTACAACAAAATAGTAAAAACTTTTTAATATGTAGAAAATGTAAAATTGCAAAATCACAACATTCAAAAAGATAAAAAAAAACGTTATTTTTAAAATTTGAAATTTATCTCATCAAAAATATTTGAGCTAAATATTTCTGAATTTAAAAGAGTTTTCAAAGAGTTTTTTTACATCTTTAAGTATTAATGAATGATGCATCTTGCAAAAGAAAAGTAAGCATTAAAGTTTCATAACAGAGTGATGGATTGATATTTTATTATTATTATTTTTTGCAATCATCTCTCATGTTCGCTTGCTATGTTTTTTTTTTTTTTCAATTTCATTTAAATGATCTGCAAGAGAGTTGATTTTTTAAAGCATGGGAACACACAGTAGATAAATGAGAGGAGCATTCCCAATAAAATTTCTTATTGTTGCGCTTAATCAAAATACAATAATGAAGGAGGAGGACTGTGGTCATTATTATCCATGCATAAATAAAAGTAGGCAATGATTTTTTTATGTGTGCTGTTTTGGGCAAAATTAGAAAGCAAATAAAATTGGCAAGCGAAGTGGGTGTTGGTATGGATTAATTTTCGCTCAATCATCATCATCGAGTTTTCACTTTTCAATGCAATTTTTTTTAGTTTACAACAATAGCAATAATAATGATTGGTTTTTGCCTGTAAACAGTCATTGATTGACTTGTTTTTCCGCTTCATTTTGCTATGTTTTGAAAACAACTTTGTTATGCTGTATATGTGCAAAAAAATCATTAAAAAAATATTGTGAAAAGGAAAATATTTTGGTGATTTTTTTAGTTACGAATTTGTTATGTTAATTTTGTGCAGAAATTAATATTTTTAGAAATGATGCAAAATTGATGCAAAAAAGGTTGCAAAAATAACCCAAAAAAAATTTTTGTGAAAAATACAGAAGCAGTATTTTTGACTAAGTATTTCTGTCGAAAGTAATTGAGGTAAATTGAGTTGTTTACAAAATTTTTAACTTCCAATTTTGAGCACATTACTGTGTTATCCAAGGAGAAAGAACTTTATCAAAAATTCTAACAAATTAACAAAAAAATCTCTGCTGGTTTCATACAAAACTTTTGAGTTTCAATGGTTACTCTGTTTTCGCTAACAAGAGTTCTAACCCCTTGGTGTTATCTAAATCTTACTAAGTCTTACTAGGCTTATTATTGAACATTTTTTCAATTTCTATTGGTTTTATAAAAACTATTTTACTAATAAAACAATAACTGCCTAAAAAGTTTTGGTATTTAAATGACAAATTTAAAAATATTAACAAACAAAACATTACAAAAAATAAAATCTTTGATCAAAGTTTTTTCGCAATGACTAATCAAAATGTCAAAGTTTCTTTCTTTCTTTCAATTTTTATCTAAATTTCTTTTCATTGCACCTTTTGTTATTTTTAATTGATTTCATTCTTCTGATTTGAGCAGGTGGCTGATTGAACATAATAAAAAGTCAAGAGATTTTTTTTTTGACATGGACCCTCGTGTATATGTGTACGTTAAAAGAATAGCGAACCTTGACATACGTGCATAGCTGTCGGCAGATAAAGGTCAAAAAATCATTTTTGGTAATGAAAATTCGTGTCAGTCAATGACTCTCAATTGCTCTTACTCTCACTTTAATTCGATGATTTGGCAAATTGATTGATTGTGGTGAATTTAATAATTTAATTGAATGTGTTTTTGGGAGTTTTGTTATTGAAGTTTTGAGAGATTTTTTGTTTTGTTTTTGAAAAATAATTTCAAGATTGAAAAAAGATAAAGAAAAGTTTTTATCTTCATTTTTTTGTATATTGAAACTACAAACTTTTTACTCTTTTGTCTACTTTGTAAATGATTAATTGATTTGATTTGTTCTTTTTATCATAATAAAAAAGCGATTAAATTACGAACTTTTTGATAAAATTAGCACTTCTTGATAAATTTAATATATTTCTGCCTTTTTTGCTATGATGTTTTTACTTTAACTATCTTTCGCATTAAGAATAAACCCTAGAAATTAATAAACTAGCATAATAAATAAAAAATTTACAAAATTCTTAGTCAAATCAGTCTAAAAATATAATTAATCATCCCAATTCAAACAAAATATGCTAACTTTTGCTCAAATTCAATTAAAGATTCTTTTGTATTCATAAAAGCAACAAAGCATTTAAAAAAAACTGTATTTTTCTGTACATTAATCATCAAAATGATTCAGACAAAACAAAAATAAACATAAAGAATTTTTCATAACTAAAATTCAAAGAAATTTAAAAAGGCACTTACACGAGATGTGATTTTTGAGTGTTTATGTTTAAATCTATTTTAAAAGTCTTGAAATTTCCATTTTTCAATACAGCTCTGGCTTGAAATTTTCCTCCGTTCCAAATGATTTTTCAACTTTTATTATTTCATTTTTCATTGTTTTTTGTGTATTTCTGTATTTTTATGAATTTTACAAATGCTTAATGATTGAGAGATATTTTTTGCACATTTCATAATTAAATGAAAAAAGCTTTGTGCATAAATTATGCAAAATAAACTCGATGGACTTTGTATACAATAAAATAATAAACATATAAATTTGTAACATTGATTCGAAGCTCACACGGAACTTCCTCTTACGATTGTTTCCAAAAATACAGAAAAAATAATAATTAGCTAGTGAAACATTTGCAAAAATCATAGAAAAAATATTTATTGCTTGGGAAATGACTAAAGCGTATTTTTTAGTTTAAAGTTGAAAAAATTTAACTATTTAACGACTAATTAAAATCCAAATTTGAACACTTTTAAGAAATTTTGAACTTTAATCAAAAATTATAATTCAAAAAATTTTTAATCAAAAACAATGACAAAATGCAAAAGAAACACAAAAAAATTAAAATACAAATCAAAAATATATCGACAACTATTGTGTGAATAATAATGATTGTAATTAATTTCAAAGCTCGCAATTGTTTCTTCATTTGCAATTGAGCGGCTTAAACAAAGCGCTAATATATTAATGTCTAATTACAATCTTTTCCTCCTCCTCATCTGCTCAGCTCTTTTACTTACTTTATTTTGTACTAAACTGTAATCTTCACGCGCATCTATTTCATAATAACAATAATTATGAATAGCTGAGCATGCATATGCCCCATTGTGAACATTTATTGCTATTTTTAGATCGCCATTTGAACAATAAATGGAAATTTCTGCCATTATTGAAGCAAGGCAATGGAAAAAGAAGAAATTTAGCTAAATCATGAAGCTGAAGAAAATTGCAAGTCTTGTTTTCGGTCATGTACAGTTTTTGGTGTGTGTGGAATTGATTTGGATGCCAATTAAGTAAATTTTTATTTCTATTTCTAAAATGTCAATATTATTGAAGGATAAAAGTTGTTATTTGGTCTATTTTGAAATTTGTTTGTTGACTTTGAATATTTATGTTTTTGTTGAGAGATATTGACTCAGATGATTTTTATTTAGGTAAAAAATTAAACAGAAGCTGTATAATGCCAAAAAAAATTATCTTGATCACTTTGAAAAATATAAAAGCATGAAGAATTGAAATTTCTGGATTTTTCATTAAAATATTGAAAAATAATTATTTTAAATTTCAAATGACCGTTATTTTAAAATAATATTTACCTAACAAAATTTTTCTAAACTATATCTTGCGATGATAGAAAATATTCTAAAATATAATGAATGAAAACGAAAGTGTATTTTTGATGAAAAATTATAAAAATATCTTAAGATAAACAACGATTTTTTTAAAAATATTTTAAATTCCAAATGACCGTTATTTTCAAAATTTCCAGTAAAGATTAATAAATTATTGATAAAGAAAATCTTTCTTGCAAACGAATTTAAAATTCTTTATATATTAGGAAATATTTTATTTCGCATAAATGCACGTCTTACTTCATCTCAATGTCACTAAAAATTTGCAAATAATAACATTAGAATACTCATCAACCTCCTTCAATCTTGTTGTCAAAAATATAATTTTTAAAATTCCTCAAAGCATCTAAAAATGTCATTGTATGTCAATCTTGCAAAAATAAATAAAAATTTTCTTTTGTCATTCATAAACGAGCTTATTTAACGGTCTATTAATTACAATACGCAAAAAAGATCAGTTTCGTTTAATTTTTAAGCCTGTGCACATACGCAAATGCTGTGAATAATTTTTTTTTGTCTCGCAAGTGAACACAAAGATGATAAATGAGTGTGAAAGCGAAAGTTATTTTTTTTTTCGGTGGACACTGAAAAATAAAAGTAAAAATGATAAAAATAAGAAGAAAAGTAAAGTTCGATAACAATAAATAAATGAATAATGAACCCAGAGAGTAATTAATATTTGTCGCCTTCAACAATGAACTACACCACAAATATTGTGTGAATTTGTGCAAAAAAAAATTAAAAATTAATCACAAAAAAAGAGTTTTTTTATGTTCATAGGAAAGTTTTTTCTCCTTCAATAACTTTTTATTATTTTTTATACATTAAACATAAAAGTTTTCTTCTTTAAGCCAAAAATAGTTTTTTCTTCATCTTTTTACACAAAAAAATAATAGTAAACGAGCAAGGCGTGAGAACTGAGTAAATTGCTAATGACTTTGAACATTAAAAATTAAATTGACTCATTTTATAGTCATTAGGTTCGACAATATCAATTTCATAACAGAAATTTCCCACACCTTGACTTGCTTGCAAGTAAATAAAAATAATGAATTAAAGGAACTAGAACCGAGCAAAGTTTTTAAATTTCTTTTTAACAAAATATCTAAATTTAACAAAATCATAATTCAAAATCATAAATATCATGACTAATTTGATTTCGCCACTTTGCTAGACTCTAACAAGTTTTACTTTTCTCTCTTCGTGTTTACTGTTTTTTAATCACTTAAATTGATGAAACATTTAAGACACATGATGATAGATGTGAAATATGTAAGTTACAGAAATTTTTCTTTTTTTTTTTTTGTTAATCACAAATGATTTTTTTGATTTATAGGAAATAAAAAAAGAAATTTTTTGAAAATTGAGAACTTTTAAATTTTAACTGATTTTCTATTTTTAAAAAAATTATTGTGAATTTCAAAAGTTTTTTGAAAGTTTTTGAACAAAATTTTGATTATGAAATTTTCAAAAACCGTTTTCCAAATTTAAAAATTTTAAAATCTCAAAAGTCGTTAAAAGACCTCAAATTTTCATAAAATTTCTTCTTTTAAATATTACAAAAAGTGAAAGAGAATAGAGAGAAATTATTTTAAGAACTAAACAAACAAAAGTTAACATAAAAATAGAATGATTTTTTTTATCCTATTAATAATAAAATGAATAAGTCCATCGAGCGTGCATGAGTGTATTTTTCTGAATCACCCACACATTTATATATAGGCGAAATAGAGAGAAGTAATGAGTGTATAGAGAAGTTAATTAAATAATTTAATATTAATAACAGTAGATAATAATAATAATATTTACTATGAAAATTTTTCATCATCACTTATGCACATTATGAAAAAAAGAAATGTTTTTCTATCTGAATGTGTCTTCTGTGTGTAAATAATTCTCAATCATTTTAACGCAGTTCGCGAAAGTTCACTTTCTGTTTAAATTTTCAGCCAATTCCAGATGGAACTTCGAATATTTCGTACCTTTCCATTGCCATTGGCATCGGAATTATTTTCACTGTGATTATGATGATGATTACTACTGTGATGATGATCGACAAGAGTTGCATCGCGTACCGAAACATTGCTCATGCGACGAACCGGAAGTGCAGTGTATTTTCTATTGTTATTACTATTATTATTATTATTAGTGCCATTGGTTACCACATTCGAATTATTCAAATTATTATTGCTATTATTGTTCGCTCTTTGCATTGAAATTCCACTCGATGATGTCGATTGAAGACGCGATAGTGAATCTAAGTTCTTCACGCGAGTTTGCAATGAGTCGCGCTTCACGCGTGGCAATGGTGACGATGAATTGGTCATCACGTACTTGCTTGGTGATGAGGGTGGAATGTTGACGACTGTTGTGTTGCCATATGCGGCTGTCAGTGTTGGTGATGCCGTTGCACTGAGCTTCTGTGACACTGGAATCGAACTGCTACTGTTACGTTGTGTTTTTGAGCCATCGATTGAATCTCGTAAGCTCTGAGCCGAATCGGGACGTGTAAGACTGCTGAGATCGCGTTTTGTGATGGATGATGGTCCGCTAGTCTTTGTATAGAGACTGCTCGTACTCTTTGTTAGACTTCTATTTGATGGTGGACCAGCTGAAGTCGCTCGACCGCTCGGCGGCTTTGATGAAACATTCACAGCAGTCTTTGTTGAGCCAGGAAGTGGAATTTTGCTCGGTTTCGTTCGTTTTGGTGTTTCTGGACATTTTGATAAATTTTCTTGTTGATCGTGAGCCGATTCAGTCGAGCTGCTGTGCTGAAAAATGTCATCCATAGCGAGTGGGATCATGGCCTTCATGCTGGGCGTCGATATCGTGTTAGTCGACTGGACCATACGATTGTTTGGCGTTGAGGTGTGCATCACAGTTATGCCATCGCGTGATAGTCTTACTGTCGATTGATGTTCGGGACTACCTTCAGAACGATTCCCATTCAGTTTCGATTCCATCACACGAATTTGAGCTCGTGTTCCTTCAAGCTCTATATTTCTTTCTTCAACCTAATTTTTCATTTTAAAAAATATTAAAAATGTGTTAAAAAAGTCTTTTTAAATTTTCTTACCTGAAATTTTAAATCTTCAATCTCTTCTTTAGACTTGTCGAGTTTTTTGATGAGGAAAATTTTTGACTTTGTTGCCTGCTCGAGTCTTTGCATAAGCACCTGAGAATTAAGATAAATTTAAATTTTAAAGATTATTGAGTTTTTAAAAATTTAACCTTTGAAAATCAGCAAGAAATTTTTTTCTCAAGAAATCATTAAATATCAATTACATCAACTCGTTTGCTCGCTAATAATTTTAATTGCAAACATTTTTTCTCATTAATTTTTCTAATCAATTTTCTCCTCCTATTTCATGAGATTTTAATTAAAGATATTTTTTCGTGCATGCTCATTGATTTTGATTTGTGGAGAAATGTAATGAAAAACTCTTTAATAATTCAGTTTTTGCAATAGAAATAAATTTATTTTTATATGAAGAAGTAGTTTATGAGGTTTTTATGATTATGATGTTGATTATTATGAGAAATTTAGAGCAGAGATGATTGATATTCTTTTAAGAAAAGATAAATTATAAACATTTTTCAAACGAATTTATTATTTATTGATTTAACTTTTTTAAATTTTAAAAAACCGTTAAAAAATCAAATTTTAAAATATTGAAACTTTTTCTAGGCAAAAACACACAAAAAAGGTCAACAAAGAGCAACCGGTGTCTACTGCCTGAGATTTTTTCATTCATCAATTTCAAAAAGTAAATAAATTTTTAATTTCACAATTTGAAAGACTTTTTCCATCCTCATTTTTTATATGAAAACGCAACTTGCTAACCATGACAAATCAATGAATGAATGATAATTGTGTGCTGTGTGTGCAAGCAGTTTAAAAATTCAAATAATAATTTTAGTTTTCCATTGAAATTGTTACACATTAGTGAGCAATTTAACAAAAGAAGTCTTCTCTTGCATGCATGGCACATCATGGACAAACATAAACTTCTCTCTCGCAGTCACTGTCAATTAAATGAAGCATTGAGCGGATGGGTCAATGAAATTAAAAAATGCCCACTTGTTGCAACAATTAATTGCCTGCTCGTATTTTTTTGCTAATTCGCCTTTTAGACATTGACAATTGCTCATGATGGGCAATAAAAAAACTGTTTATAAACATTTGAAGTCATAAATCTTTTCATCATTCAAAAATATCGTTCAAATGTGATTAAAAAATTTCAACAAAAGAGTAACAAAGTGTACAATTTTTCAACAATTTTCTCTGCCTATCCCACAAAAGCGCTAACTTTTTTTAATTAATTTCTTCTCATTCACACTTTCTTCTTAACATTTTCATTAAGTTGAGCTGCTTCAGCAAGCAAAATTCAGTTTCAAGTCTTAATAAAAATGTATAATTATGATTAGTCAGGTAAGGATAGAAGAAAAAATCTTCCAACAAACAATCTTTTGAGCGTGAGTAAAATGAAAATTATACACATAAAGTCAATCGTTTCTCAATTGCGTAATGCTAATTTAAATGTTATGTAGACAACTCTCGTGCCTTCATCATAAACTCTTTTTCCCTTTTTATTGAAAAATAATAGAAAAAAGTTTGGAAAAATAACGGTTTTTTTTTTTAAATTAATAAAAAGTTGCAAAAGTGAGCAAATTAAAAAGTCTTTTATTCTAAAATAAAATAAAAAAAGTTTCTAGTTTTTATGAAATTTTCTATTATTTCTCATATTTGTAAAATAAAAAGTAAATAAATAAATTTGAATGATGAAGATGCTGTGAGTTTGTGACATGGTGTGGCACATAATGAAGGAAAACAAATGATCATTTCGTGATGACACACTCTAGTGAGTGCATTGGCGTATGCTTTTATGACGCCTCTCATTAACATTTATCAACATCTAATTTATCTTAACGACAATAAGAAATTAGCCATTCCTTATAAATACAAAAGTAAATTTAATGCAGAGGAAGAAAGTCTTAATCTTATTTCACAAAACAAGCCTGAATGTGACCTTTTATGGAATCTTTTAAATTGAATAGTTTAGTATTTATTTATGAGACTATTTTTCGTCATCAAAATACAATAATAAATATAAAACGAAACTCGCTGTTTCGATAATGACACAACAATTATCTTTCTGCTGTTTTCGTTGTATGTCAATTGCCAATTTTTATTCACAGCGGAAAATTAACTTTGACTGCACACAAGTCTCCCAAATGAGTCGCTCTTGTTGTGACTTTGAGAACATTGCTTTTTAATTGGCGATTTATGGTCGGTTGTTTGCTTTAAATTTTATTTACGAAGAACACCTCTTGAATTTTGTTTATACTTATAGAAGTTATAAAAGTGAACTGTGACTTCCTTTCATTCATATGTCTGTTTCTTGTGACTTAAAATTAAAGTGCATAAATTAGTGGAACTAATTAGATGTCAAAACAAAACAGGAAATTTACACGTGGCAAATTTTTGGATGACTTTTTTAAATTTTGTATCTTTTTTTGCTATGTCATGAAAACTCTTTGATTCCTTTTAAAAAATTTTAGAATTTCTCTCAATTTCTTTGATTTTTTTCCACAGAAATCTCACATCTTGTTTTTTACTAATTTAAGTTTTCAGCAAATTTTTTAAAAATTAAATCCGCTATTATTTTCCAGGCGTAGACACACGTAGCTCTTTTTTGATCTTTCTTGCTCTTTCTTTGTGTGTCCACCTGGATTGTATTCACTTTGTTTGTCTGGCTGGGCACTGAAATTTCAGAAATTACAAAAACTTGAAACTTTACTTTTTAATGATTGTTTCTATTGCGTAAGTATGAAGGCATTGCTTTATGTTTAGTTAAATTTCTGTTTAAATTGATAATTTACAAAAAATTATTTAAAGGAAAAATTTTAAAATTAAAAGAAATATAAAGAAGAGTGTTCAGCAAAAATCAAATTTCGAATTTATGTTTGATATCTGAGTTGTAAAACTAGAATCTACTTTGTAGCATTTGGTTTGCTTTCTCCAGTAGATTTTGGCTACTGTAGCCAAAATAGATTTTAGCATTCGCCTACGGATCAATAGTTCAACAACTCTGTTTGATCTTTATATCAAATATAAATGAATTTTTAAATATTCTTATTTATTTGCAAATATTTAAATTTAAATCAAATTTGAAATTCAAATAAATCTCATTAAGAAAATCTTTCATTAACATCATTATAAAGTTGCACAGCTAACAAAGCAAAATGCAAATAAGCATAATTTTCGCCTTCTTGTTTCCAATTGCAACATAAACACACAGAGACACGGCAATTCGTGTCTTTCCAATTATCCACAAAACTCAACTAGATCATTTTTCTTGATCTCATTTCAGCTCGTCATGTCAAAGCGAGACAGTGAGAGAGAGAAGAAAAAAAGTAATTTTATTAAACATATATCAAGTGATGAAGGGAATTGGTGTTTACGATGGGAAAATATATGTTATACATTTGTTGATGCCTTCCAGACTCTTTCAATCATAAATAAAAGTAGAAAAATTCATTATTCAATCAGTAATGATGTGTTACAAAGATAGTTTAAAAATTTGAATATCTCGCAGGGAGAGCATGATTTTTATTTTATTTTGATTAGCATCTCTTCGCATGCAATTGCATAACACAGTTGATGTTGATGATGATGAGTGAGTAAAAAAGTTGAAATTTATTTTTAATTCCAGAGCATAAACAGCTCAGCATGTGAGAGAAAGAAAGACAATTTCAACTATTAAAAGTACAAACAAAGCATCAAAATTGTGCAAAAGAAAAAGAAAACTATTTTTTTTTTGAACTGTTAAGAAATAGAGGCCAAACTGACATCACACGCGAAGCTATTATGACTCGTTGTCGCTGCATGCCATGAACTTATTTGACGTGCAGTTTCAACGCATAGTTATTTTTTTTTTAATTTCAACAATTGAATCAAAATTGCACTCGACAATGAATGTGTCTTGTTAATGGCACTTGATGCTCACTCACTCACTAGCATATGGTGGATAAGTCATTAATGTTTTATTGTAGTAAATTGCGGGTATAAAGCTTCTCTCTCTTGTAATTTCTTTTTGAATTCATTGTTTCGTCTCTTATATGATGATGATTTTTTTCTTTTTTTCTAGTTTATTAATTTCTTATAAAGCTGTTGTTTATGAATTGATTGCTTGATTATAGAGACTGCTATGATTTGCTTTTGAATTAATTGAAATCTTGATGAAGTTTTTAAAGAAGTAAATCAGCTTTAACTTTTATCCAGTGTTGTTATCGTAGACGTCTACGGTCTACGGTCTACGTAGATCTACCGTAGATTTTGTCTATGTAGACAACTGTCTACATGAAGACGTCGTCTACATAGACGAAAGTTGTAGACCGTAGACAAAAACTTTCGTCTATGTAGACGAAATCTACGTGTAGACCGTAGACGATCTACGTAGATTTTCATACATTTGTCTACGGTCTACGCGTAGACGTTGTCTACGTAGACGAAAGTTTTTGTCTACGGTCTACAACTTTCGTCTATGTAGACAACGTTTACATGTAGACAACCGTC
>JACWBX010000270.1:0-19531 GCA_014622435.1 Polypedilum pembai
AAACATAATTCTTTACATCAAAACGAATAGATTGATGAGAAACTATAATAAAAACAAATAGTTGACTATATTTGGATTGCAAATTAGTCAAGTTGATAAAACATTTTGATGCGAATCAGAAAAGCTGTTTCGAAAACATATTCAGACTTTACACAAAAATCTGAAAATTTTGAGACTTATTTATGAAGTTTTAAGAACGGTTGTGATGGTGTTCGAGAACTCTAGTTTATTTAATTCAATCGCAATGACAAAAGTTTTACAAAATTTGTGTTTTCAAAATATCAATAATTTCGAAGAACACAAATAAAATAATAAATTCAATCTATTTTTCACCGCTTGGCTCTAAATGCTATCATTTTCAAGAAATTTATCAAGAAAAATTTCATAATTTTCAACTATTTATTTTTGAAAAAGTAGGTAAAAAGTAGATTTTACCTACTTCTACTAGTAGATTTCACCTATTTTTGAAAAGTAGGTAATCTACAAAAGTAGGTAATCTACTAGTAGATTGGGCTACTAGTAGATTTGATCTACAGTAGGTGTGACCTATTTAGCAGGTGGACCTACTTTTGTAAAAGTAGATTGACCTACAAAGTAGATTGCACCTACAGTAGATGAGACCTACTTAGTAGGCGCGCCTACTTTTGTAAAAGTAGGTTGGCCTACAAAGTAGGTGACACCTACTGTAGGTCGAATCTACCGGTAGAAGTAGGTAAAATCTACTAAAGTAGATTCTACTTTAACAACCCTGGTTGAAATTTTTAATCGATTAAAATTTAGTTGATTTTTAGTTAGTTGCAAAACGGTTTCGGACTCTGGGAGACACTATAGTATGCAATTATGAAGACTCGTTACCTAACTAACTAAAATCAACTAAACTTAGGTCGATTAAAAATAAAAGACTAATCGATTAATGATTTAGTCGATCAACTTAACTAGTTGAGAACAACGATTGAAAACCAATCGAAATTTAGTTGATTCATGTTTTGTTTTTAATCAACTAAAATTTAGTTCAATTTCAATTAGTTCTTAAAAGGCTTCAGACTTGGTAAAATTAAACATTTTGGTTTTTTATCTTTATGTTCAACTGTAAATCAATTCATAGAAAAATCTTTAATAAAAAGCTTTAATCAAATTTCTTAAATAATTAGAAATTTGAATAAATTTTGTTTGGTCATGATAGATTAACAGTGTAAGAGATTTTATTGCAAAACAACTTGAAAATCAACAGTAAATCTCAATAAAAAATATTTAAAAAGCTTTTTATTACTCTAACTTTTTTCACTGTCACTAAGTGAATTTGAAATAAAATAATTTTTTTTTGAATTGCCTCAACCTTAGTAACAACTTACAAACACTAAATTCAAATCTTTAAATAATATTAAATTAATTTCAGGTAAAATTTCAACAGGATTTTCCTTCGTTCCATTTTTATAAATATCAAAATCACAAGAAACATTAAGAACATTTTTATCAAAACTCATTTGTGGTTTTTGGTAGAAAAAAATTGCTTTTCTAGCAAAAACAAAATTAAGACAAAAAAATTGAACGAGCAAATGCGACCACCACATGATCACTTTTTTAACTAAACGAAAAAATAATTTTTTGTTTATTGTTGAACATTTCTGCTTAACTTTATAAGCTTAACTTTTTTAATTAAGCAAATTAGTTTTATGTATAATAATTAGCATCAAGATTAATAAAATTTTTTGTAAATATACAAATAATCGTAGTATTCATAATATAAATATGTTAATAAAATGATTAATATAAGATTTTAGAGAATATTTGCATGCATAATGTGTTGCGAAGAGAAAACAGAAAGTTCAAATAAAACCATTTTTTTTTTGCTTATTGAGTACAAGAAAAAACGAAAGTTGATTTGTTATTTTCATTATTTTTCGCACACAGATTGGACGTCACTGTATTTAACAATTATTTGCTTAATTTATGCAATAGATGTTTGAATTCAAAAAAGGAGAAAGATAAATGGCATTACCATGGAATCTTAATTGTATTCTCCTAGCCTTTGCTTAAAGATTTTATTAATTGAATTAGTTTTGATTTTGTTGGAGAAATTTTTAAAATCTAATAAACTTCTTCGGCATATTTTGTCATTTCCAAGAAAGATTTTGAAATAGAAAGTATAGAATTGTAATTGTGACGTGTTTTATGCGAAAGTTGCTCAGCTAATATTGATATTTGAATGTCATAAATTTTTTGTGATACAGCAAAAATTTATGCACAGATACGTTCAATAAATAAATTGAATTAAAAAGTCTTCTTAACTTAAAAATAAAATCTGAAATTTTGTATTAAAATATTTGAAGCATTTAATTATTTTCAAAATCATTTTTAATTTTTCAATTTCATTCATTATTCTTTAACATCAACTTTAACATAATAAAACAAAACAGAGAAAATAGGCATAGCTTTTCTCCCTTGGTTAATAACAACTTTTATCACTCTTTCCTTATCAGCTTCCATGAAACTTGTAAGCTTTAAACTTTCCAAATCATATTTGTCAATTTTTAAAATTGTTCTGTTTTTAAATGGACATTCCATTTTGAAATTTGCAGCTTTCTCTATTAATTCAATTACTGGACGCATGAAAAATCCAGAAATTGACTTCTTTGACCATGAACAGACATTAAAACTTTGTTCAATAAAAATTCGTTTTGTAGAGATATCTGTGATGCTAAATGAACCCTAAAAAATTTTATTAAAGTAGAAAAATTAAAAAAAAAAGTTTGCCTTGACTTACAGTAACACGATTAATGTCTCTCAAAAGCACTACTTTAACTTCAGGTATTGACTCAACTGGTTTTTCTTTTGTTCCCTTTTCATAAACTGAAAAATCCCAAGAAATATTAACAAAATCTGTATTGTATTTCAATTCTGGTCTCTTATAGAAAAATAATGCCATTCTCCCATCACAAGAATTTATTATAAAAATTTGAACTAGTAAAATCAACTCGAACATTTCCAAAGAATTTGAAAAATGAAAATAGTTTTGAATTTTTTTTACATAATTTATTTCATCCTCAATTATAATTTCAAAAACACGTGTAATAATTAAAGTAGAAAAAATTGGCAAAGCTTCTTTACCGACAATTATTTTCATTTCCAATTTTTTTTCTTTGTATATGTAATAAGGTGTAGATAGCAGCTGCAACTAAAATGAAAACTTCAAGGATGACTTAAATTTTTAATTTATTTCATCTTCTTCTTCTTCTAATTGATAACTCTGAATTAGTTTACACAGAGAGTTAAAACCTTTTTACTAGCATTAAGTTGGATCTCATAAAGCTATTTATAAGACATAAAAACTATATTTTATGAAAGTCATAAAATATTTTCAGACAAGCTTTTTATGTCTTCTAAGACTTTTTTTAGCTTCAATAAGGTTTTAATATTTTTCTGGAAGTGGACAAAGTCACTTTATGAAATCCAACTTTATGCCAATTATAAAATTTCTTCTCCGTGTATGAATAATATGTCTTTATATACTAAATCAATTCACGTCACGAAGAGCAAAAAGTCAAGATAATTTCTCGTCATTGGACTGATAAACAGGTCATATCAATTAAATCATTAAAAATGATTCATTCGATATAAATTGCTCACTATGCAATATGCATATAGAATAATGAAATTGTTATTTTTACTTTATCCGAAAATTTCTTAATAACATAAAATCATAACATGGAAAATATTAATGAAAGGAAAAAGTATATGGCATAAAAATCTTTCTTGTTTATTAAGTAATGAATGAATATTGAATTAAAATTTTATTTTTAGACATGATGAATTGAGTCGAAGAGAAAATTTTCTTTTCGAATTTAGAATATTTTTCAAAAGTCAAAAAGAAACGAGAATTTTTGATATTTTTTTTCAGATTCAAATAAAATTTTTACAAGCAGGAAGTAAATTTTTGTAATTAAAATTCTCATTCGAAAATCAATTATCGATTTAAATATTTCAAACTTTTTTAACTACCTGATAGTTTGTTAAATTCGAAAACTTTCTAATTCCCTCCAAAATTTCAATATAAAAAAAACAACAAATTTTTCACTATTTATCAGTTTTCAAAAATCTTTTTAAGTAACAACAGCTTTTATAAAATCTTTCTTTAAAATGGAAATCAAGTGCAATATCTACTACAACGACTGGTAAGAAATTTTCCTCTTTTAAAAGAATTTAATTTATTAATAAATATTTAATCTTAGGTGGCCAGGAAAGAACTCGCAGTATACTGTTCAAGTTGCAAATAAGAAAATCACGAGTCATGATGTCATCTTCAAAGGAATACACAAGCAAAATCAATCTGATATGAACGTCAAAGGCTTTCGCCTCGATGACTGTGAATTGACATTCATCCCAAATGGCATCAAAAAACAATTTCCAAATTTAGAAATTTTCCTCATCTTCACGGCTCAAATTACAAAACTTACTAAAGAAGACTTAAAGCAGCTTGCAGGCATCAAAGAATTGTGGTTTCAGTCATGCGACATTGAGCACTTGCCTGGCGATCTCTTTGAATATCTTCCAAGTCTCGAAATTATCTCAATGCAAGATTGTAATATAAAATACATTGACCCTGAAATTCTTGACAACTTGCCGAATCTCAAAGTTGTCAAATTCAACTCAAACTTCAACATCAATTGTCATTTTGATTCAATTTCTGCAAATACTGGCATCTCATTGGAAGAAATGAAGAAAATTCTTAAAGATCCAAAGTTAAAAATGCCTGAAGAGCTTGAAGAGTTTAAGCCTTTGCCGCAATCAGTTGTTGATGACATTGATAGCTTCATAAGGAACATCGCTTCAAAAGATTTTACTGTATGCGTCAAAGATGGTAATTTTCAAGTCAACAAGTTTATGCTTGCAGCAAGAAGCAAAATTTTAATGGAAATGATTTACAATGATCCTGATTCACGTGAATTGAGGCTCGATGACATCGATTACAAAGTTTTTGATGTCATTCTTAAATTTATTTACGTTGATTATCTACCAAAAGGTGAAATAGAAAATGGTTTTGAGATTTATAAAGCAGCAAAACGATTGGGATTTGAAAAGTTGGCATCGCATGTTATTAACAACTTTCAGATACCACTCAATGCTGACAACGCATTGGAAATGCTCGTCATTGGAAGACGCTTTGAGAATGTTAAATTGATTGAAAATTCATTTGCTGTTATTAAGAAAATGTTCCCTGACAATGAGTTGAAAGAAGAATTGAAGGAAAATGAAGAAAAACTTGCTGAAATTATTGAAGCTAAGAAAAAAATGGAAGAGACAATTAAAAAGGCTAAAAAAGAATTTGAAATGCTTTTTAATTAAAAAAATGATGATTTGTTATTGAATTAAAAATTATGAAAATTTCTTGATATTTGAACTAATAAAGAATTTTAAAAAAATGCTTCTTTGTTTAACTAAATTTTTGATAATATAAATTTGTATAGTTATAGCTTATAACCAGAGTTATTACAGGTGAATTTTTGGGAAATCAAACCATTGAGTGGACAAAAACTTTTTTATATCTTATTCTACATAACTTTACCTTTAAAACAAGGGTAGTTTGAACATTAAAATTGACATAACACAGCTAATACTCAACCAAATAAATTCAAACTAGCCTTGTTTTAAAGGTGAAATTATGTAGAATAAGATACAAAAAAATTTTTGTCCACTCGTAGGTTTGATTTTTTGATATAGACAAAACAGGCGAAAAAGAGGCGAATTCGCCTGTAACAACTCTGCTTATAACTTAAATAAAATGAAAGTATTCAAATAATAACAAATAAATATAATTGAAAATGAACACAAGGTATGCAAACTTTTTGTTTTTCAACCTTTTTCTAATGATTGATTGACATTTACTGTCAGATAAACTGAAAAAGAGACAATTTGATATGTCTAATCCGAGTGGGAATCAAATCAGCGTCTCCTGAATGTCAGCCAGATGCTCTTTCAAGAAGTTATCATCGGATATCTCAGAGTCGAAAATCACAGATTGCCAACTTAAACCTTTTATTTGCTCAATTTATCGTTGTTCTCAGTTCGCATATTGAACATTTACTCACCAAAATCAATAAGTATTTATTGAAAACAAATTGCTAACTGCAAAAAAAAATATGTGCAATAATTCTTTATGAATATTTTTAGTTTTCTATAAGTGTTTTATTTATTCTTTTAAAAAAATTCTTTCATCCAAAAATATATTTTAAAATAAATGCTTAGCAAAATATTTGAATATTTCTTTCTTAAATTATTGTCCAAATCATTTTAAGCTGATTTCCAAGCTAGTGGTGAAGTGATGACGATTTTTAAAGCTCCACTGTGTAAAGTTGAATTTTGTATGTGAGGACTTCAGTATAAAAAATTTTTTTGATAATTTTCATACAGAAAATCATTTTACAATGCTTATATAAAGTTCTCATCACTTAAATTGTAATATTTTTAACTTCATTTAGTTTTTCGCAATTTTCTTTTAGTCCACAAGTTTCTAAGAAATTTTAAAAATTAGAAGTAAAAAAATAAAAATTTTAATTTAACTTACTTTCATCAATCCACTTTTTGTATTTTGGCACATCGATAATCACCGCATAATCTTCATTGCGACATTCTTCAGTTTGCAAGTTTTGTGAAACGATACCAATTAATGAGTATTGATTGTGTTTATTTTTTAAATAAAATCCCCCTCCAGAGTCCCCTCGACATAAAGCTGCTGTTAGATGTTTTGAGCAAAAACTGTTTTCTGATACAATTTTTGAATAGTCATAGTGTAGAAAAATGCATTTAGTGTTGCTTATGGTGTTTTGAATTGCATATCTTAGAAAGTTGTCATGAAGCTGTGAAGTGTTCATATAATTTGATAGTCCGTAGCCAACAACAAAATCATGCAATCCATCAGTGTTGATTTCATTTTGAAGCAAGCAAATAGGTTGAATGAAATTAGTATAATCTACTTTAACTGCCATTTTTAAGACTGCAATATCATTTGAACTTTTATAGCTTTCTCTTGTTTCATTATAACTTTCATGAATATGAATTTCTGATAAATTTCTCTTTATCCAATCATTTCCATTTATATTTGTTAAATTAAAGCCACCAAGCGCAACAAAATATAAAATATAATCTTGATCAACTACACAGTGAGCAGCTAATAGAGAAATTAATTAAAAATCATTCGATAAAAAAATAATAATTTAAAAATTTACCTGTTAACAAGTGATATGATGATATAAGAGTTGAACCACAAATATAAGTAAAATCGACTGTCATATTCTGCTCTTTCTTTTCCTCTTCAGTAAAATAGGTGAAAAGAGCCGCATGCCAAGGCCATTGTCCATGGTAACTAGTATTTGCATTTCCTTTGATTGTACTTCCTGGGTAATTGATTAAAACTTTGCCACAGTTTGAAGGAACTTGGAAATCTTTATAATATATTAGAAAATCAATAATATTTAGTTTGTTCAAGAAATGCAAACATTATATAGCTACAATCATAAAAATAAATCTCAAAATTTTTTGTTAAAACAAGAAACTTTCTATATTTTTTAATGAGATTTTCGTAAAATTGTAAACATATACTTTGCAAGAGCAATCAACTACCAAAAAATCAATAATAGAAAAATTGTTTAAATTTGATTCACTTTAATGTACAAGTTTCATTACGAAATTTTGAATTTGAAATTTAACTTAGTTTTTTAGGATTTAAATTATGCAAATTTTTTTAAATTTTTTATGGATGTAAGCAAGAAATTTTATATTTTTCAATAGTTTTCACTCTTTCAAATTTTTAATACTTACTATATAGTGGTTCATTTGTTTTACTAATGAATTTAATTAAAATTGGTAGGAAGATACCAAGAGCCAAAATAGTTATCACAAATGTAACAGCTAATACAATGCGTTCTTTTCTTGTTGTTTGCTGCTTTTTCTGTGGATTGTCAATATTTCCTAAATGTTCAGCAAGATTTTTGTCATGATTTTTCATTTTTTCTTCAATTTCATTTTTAATTTTTTCATAATATTTCAAAAGTTTTCCAAAGTTAAGTTCCAAATCATTTCTTTCTCCTTGTAACAATTTGCATGGTACAACCGAAATCAATTTAATAACATCAAATTTTTCCGTTCTTTCATCAAAAGCTTCTCTTATCATATTTTCTTTGTTCTTGTTTTCTTTGCATTGTATTTCACATTGCTCAAAGTAGCTGTTAACTTTCTTAAAGTATGGCAATCCAGAGTTTTCATAGAAATTAACCAGCAAATGTGGAAAAATTTCTTTAATAATTGTTCCCGGTAAGTCAAAACTAGCATTTAAATGCTTTATTGCACCAATATAAATATACTTTTGCTGATGTCCTTGAATTTTGCCAATATCTTTTTTAGATTGATGATCGTTTTCGAAATCAAAAATCATTCGAAAATTTCCATGTTTCATAACATAATCTAAAATAGGTTTGACATCAGGATTATCGTCAATTTTATAAAATGCTATCATGACACTTCTGCGACGCTTTTCTCTTTCTTCTTCACTAATATTATATCCAATAAATGAATTTTCGTAAAATAATTGAATATTTGTTTTGTCAGCAAAATTGCGTTCTGTATTACTAAGTTTATGAATTTTTTCTATTTCTTCAACTAGTTCCTTTGCTTCTCCATATTCTGTTGGCAGTATATCAAAGTCATTGATTGTAAGTATATTAATCGCATATCTATGTTTGCTTTTCAATGCCAAAAAAAGTGCCGAAATTTGTGCTTCTCTTTCAAAATTGTAAATGTGTTTGACATTCTTAAACTTATCTCTGAATTCTGTGATTATTATCAAATCTCTATCACCAGATTTTATCTTATTGTGAATTTCAATTGTCATATTCCAAAACTCTTCAATGTTGGCATCTTTAAATTCTGTTTCAGTAGAAATTTTCTTAGGAAGTTTAGAATTATTTTTTAATAAAATGAATGCAGTTGAAAAATTTTGATTGTTATAAGCCAAATCAACAGCATAGTTTTCACCAACTTTACTATTTACATCAAAACCAACTTTAATCAGCTCCTCAATTTCGTTTTCCCAACCTCTAGCTGCAGCAATCATTATCCAATTGTGACCCAATTCATTTGTATAATTAAGCAAAATCTCTTTATCACGTTTGTTATATTCAGTAATGTATTTTAATTCAATCCAGCCAAACGAGGGACGCTTATCGATTTCGATATTTTTAAATGAATCAATATTGACATTTTCAATCATATCTTGATATTTTCGTGACGTTTTTGTTTCATTCTTATCTAATGATTTGAGCGCAAATTTGAATAACTTTTGAACAATATCAAAATAAACTTCATTTGCACTGCTTCGTAAATTTTTAGCTGGAATTTTGATTTCGTTTTCATTGAGTTCATTTTGTTCAAAACTTTCTTTCTCAAAATCAAAATTGATAATAAATTTATTTTTCATTAAAGAAGATGAAATTTTTGATATTTTTGGAACACTGTTGATTACATTGTAAGCATTTTTAATTGCTTCTATCTGCTCATTGTAAACTTCTTTTGATATAATATAAGTTCTTTGTAAAAGCATTGAAAAAACATCATTGTAAGGTTTAGAATCTACGGACAACTTAGTAATAATTTCATTTGGAAAGTTCTTGTTTCCATACAAATTCTCAATAATTTCTTCAATATTTTCATCTGGTGCAAGTGTAATAAAGTAGTCAGAAAGCAACTGATAAAGATCAAAATTTTCATTTTCTAAAGCTATTCTAGCTGCTGATTTGTTGAACTCGTTGTTTAAAATATTCACACTGTAAATGTGTCTTAAGTTTGGATAAAGCTGCTTAATGTTTACAATATGACTTAAAATTTCATCTCTTTCATTTATTTTTAAATTCAAATGAATATTTGTTGCATGTTGAATAAATTTTTTGAGCCCTTCATGGTGAATTGTTTCTACATCAATGTCTTTAGGAAATTTTGAATTATTTTGGAGCAGTTCTAGAACTTTATCGTACCGTTTTGACTCATATAGTTCATCAATTGTTTTTGTATTTTCAGATATATCTGACAGTTCAATTAGCACTTCATTTTTAAAAAGATTCTTTCTATGATTAAATTTGTTCATCGAATTATCTCCATATCTTTCCTTAACTTCTGTTGAAGGTTCAACGACAACTAAAAGAGGCTCTTTCTCAGCTGGAAAGTTTATATAAACTGGTTATAAAAGCTATTTTTAAAAAACTTGTTTTATCTCACCAGCTTCTTTTTTCTCATCTGAATGAACCATTTTGTGTGATTAAACTGCAAGTAAAAAACAAATTAATTATCATTATTAGAAGAAAAATAAATAAATTGGTTTTTTTTTATTTGTTTATCAACCACATTTTTATTTTCAAACATTAATGATTCAAAACTTTATCTTTTAACAAGATATATTACCGTTGAAATTTTAGTTTTGGTTCAAGATATTAAAGGCTAAATAATATTTAACTAATGACTGCTACTAGCGACTTTTAAACAAATATATCAATAACTTTCCAACTGCTTTATTTATTTGATATTTAATTATGTTTCAAAATGATAGAATATAAAAATTTATAAAAAATTTTAGAATTTATTGAATGATATTTTTCGCAAACAATAAAAATGTGCGAAAGAAGAAGAAGAAGAAGAAACTTTTAAAATAGAAATATTTCTTACATTTTGCAAGGGCGTTTGAAGAAAAGAAGAAAACACTTTACTCCTCTACTAATGCTTATTACGATGAATAATACAAAATTCAATCAATTTTAGACAAAAGTATAATAAAAAGTTTTTTTAAAAATTGAATGCATTAGAGATTTTAACCAAATCTGATAATTTTCTAATTCATAATTTTAATATTGTAATAGAAATATGCATAATATGATAAGAAAAAAATTTTACAATAATTTTAAAATATATTTTTATAAAGCATTTGCCTCAAAAACTCTTTAAAAAATGTTCAAAAATTTACGAAATTTGCATTTTATAAGGAGAAAGAATTGTATCAATATATTTAACAAACTTACGAAAAATCCTAACATTTTTCGATAGTTTCATAAAAAAGTTTTGAATCTCAATGATTACTCTGTTGTTATTTTCAAGAAATAATTACCTTTCTGAGATCCAATAAAAAAAGAAATAATTTGAATTTATAAAAGCATTCTAAATTATTTATTAATTAAAAATGATCAATATTTGTATTCAATTCTAATGGCTTCAAATTCTTTATAAAACGGAAAAATATAAGCTTAAATAAAAGTGAAAAATTTTTAACAATAAGTATATTGAGGATATATTTTATAATATTAGCGAGAAAGATAAAACATCTGTAAAAACAAAGACTTTGTTTCTGTCAATTTCATTTAAAATTCAATAATATTCATCACACAACATTTGTCTCTCGCGCTGTTAAGATGAAATTTTTAATTATTCTTTTTTATACAACATCTATTTTTGTAGGTAAGTTTTTGATATTGAAAAATTAAAATTCAAAAGGATTCGGCACTTGCATGCAAGTCACGAAATTAAAAACGTTTCTAATTCATTTAAATTTGATTTATTTCGATCAAAATCTAGTAAATTTAGACATTTTTAAATTGCTTTTGAATTTTCCATACATAAAAATAATTTTAAAGACGCTTTTAGATTTTGTAACTTGCATGCAAGTGTTTACCCAAGTTTAAGCAAATTTTTTTTCTGATTTTACTTATAAGCTACATTTTAAAAGAAAAGTTTAAATGTTTTAACCTTTCAGATGATTCAATTTCATTAACTACTGCGACTAAAGCTCCAACAAATGTCTGCTCAAATTCTCATGAAATATATAGTGAATGTGGTGCAAACGGTTGTCAATCAACATGTGAAAGTCCACTTTTATCAACATATTGTAGAGGAATGTGCATTGCTGGATGTGTTTGTGAAGACGGTTACATTCGCGATGCTAATAAAAAATGCGTTTTGCCTGAAAATTGTCCATCTAATGTAGCTGAAACTACAACAACAATTTCTTCTGTTTGTACAAAAAGTCATGAAGTTTATACAGATTGTGGCTCACTTTGCGCAAAAACATGTAAAAATAAAGATGAAATTGTCATGTGTCCAGCATTATGTGTTTCAGGATGCTTCTGTGAAGCAGGCTATGTTCGTGATGATAATGGCGATTGCATACTACCTGAACAATGCTCTGCAATTCCAACATGTGCCAAAGCTCATGAAACTTATACAGATTGTGGTAGTGCTTGTCCACTCACTTGCGATAATAAAGATTCTGAACTAATTTGTACAATGCAATGCGTAGCTGGCTGTTTCTGTGAAGCTGGTTATGTTCGTGATGCAAGTGGTGAATGTGTTTTAGCAAAAGAATGTCCTAAGAAAAAATGTAATAAAAACGAAAAATACGTAACAAAAACTATTGGTAAGTGTAACGAAATTTGTTATTTTATTTTTCATACAATTAAAAGTTATTTTATTTAAACAGTTTGTAGCGAAGCAACTTGTACTAAGGAGGAAAAATATTGTAAGCTTGATAAACAAGCAAAATGTCTTTGCATTGAAGGATATGTTCGTGATGAGAAAAACAAATGCATCAAGAAGTCAAATTGTCCTGTTTAATAAAAATTTTTATGAACATTTCTTCTTTACGGTTTACTTCTTAGTAAGTTTTCTACTGTAATAAAAACTAAATAAAATCAAAAGACATACTTTGAATTTTTATCTAAAAAATATATGAAACTTTTTATATCCTGTTTAATAATTGATCCAAAATTAACAAAATTTCAGTTTCTCATTTATTACTTTTTTAATCTGGAAAATATTCACAAATACTTTAATGTAAGATTCCAAAAAAAGCTTTCAGCATTTTCAATTTCCACAAAATGTATTAATTTTCTCTTGAAATTCTTCAATTGTTTGATTATATTTTGCTTTAATTCCATAATTAAAATTGCATTCTCCATCATTTCCACTCAATCCAATTGTCTTTAAATTAACAAATTCTTTAAAATCGATGTCAATTTTCTTGATTTTATTTTTTATTAAATCAATCCAATTGATGTCAAGATTATTTCTAAATAATCCTTTTGGAATTATTTCAATCTCATTGTTTCCTGCTGAGAATTTCTTTAATTTTGTATTTTTAATCAACAAATCAACATCAAGTGATTTAATGTGATTTTTATTAAGATTTATTTCTTCAATTTGTTCAAGATCGTAAAAAGTATCAACTGGAATTTTTCCAATTGAATTTCCAATTAGGTCAAGAGTTTTTAAAATTTTTAATCCACTAAAGCTTTCTCGATCGATAAATTTTAATTCTGCCCACCAAATCCTCAATTCTTCAATATCGGGAAAATTTTTGCCAATATCTTGTGGAATGTGTTCAGGCATGTTTGATGCTGCGATCTTTAATGGTGAATTTGATGTGATGTTTTTCGATGCGATTCTTACAATGTCAGAACGTTGTACATCAATTGGCAATTGACATTCGACCGTGTAAATATACTCGATAACTTTTTTGCATAATAAATTAACATCTTTATTTGGTGTGAAAGAATGAGTTATTGAAAGAAAAATTGAGAAAAGAAGAAGAGTTTTTAACATCTTTGATGATCTAAAAAAATTAGAGAAATTTATTTAATTTTATAAATCAGTACAAAATGTATGATGAGCAAATTTTTGAAAAAGACGGTCAAGATGCGAGTAAAAATTCATATATGATAGAAAAATGAGCTTTTTTAACAACATTTTAAAATATTATTTTACAACCAATTGTGATGCCACAAATATTCATAAAATATGTCATATATTAAAACAAAAACGAAATATATATTTTTTCTCTTGACCTCTTCATAGGTTGTAACTTTGTATGATTACAGTTTCATTGATAACAACGGATTACTTTTAATATTATTTGAAATTATAAAAAGTTTATTTTGAGGTATAATAAATTTTAACACATATTTGTACACAACATAAGTTTTTTTATTAAAACTTTATGCATCATTCTAATGCATACTTACATCATTTGATATAATTTTATTCATCGGTTTTAATTTTAAAATTTGATCAGGTTTTTATTCTTTTTAAAGAATATTATTTTTACAATTGAAGAAACAAAAGATTTTATTTCACTTCGTTGAAAACTTTAAATTGAATGAGATGATAAATGTTTCCGAATACTAAAAACAACATTGTAAAACATTGAGATATTCGAAAAACAATAAAACAATTTGTTAAATTATTTTACAATAATAAAGATTTATTTATCTTTAGCTGTTCATATATTTAAATACACCAAACACTAAGATATTGGATGAAATTTTATATATTACAAGAAAAAATACAAAATGCATTTAGATTAAGGCCTGAGAACTCTTTGATTTCAAATCGATGCTTTGACCAAAAATCTACCTTTAATTTTTTAAATTTTGCTCAATTGAAGTTGAATAAAACAGAAATTAACATACTTTATGCCAGATATCCTTTGTTGAAGTTCCACAAAAAACCAAAAAAAAATTATTTTGAAAATCTTTATTTTTATTACTTCTCTAAGAAACTTAAGCATTTATGAAGCTGGTAATAAATTTAGCAAGAATACAAATGTAGTGGTGAAAATATCTTTTATTATTACTCAAAAGTTTAATCTTTTGTTTAAAATCTTGAAATATTTTGTTATATTTTTCTTAGTTATACAAAAACAATTCTTTTCACACGAGAATAAAATAATAAGCTGTACTCAAGATTTAACACACAAACTCAAAAGTTTCAAATGAAAAATTTCACTCTTTTTAGTTTGTTGCTCTTTCAGTACTGTATCTATACTCTTAATCATCTTAATCAAGGAGTAGGAATTATAGTGATTCAGCTATTTGTATAAATTGCAAAATTTGCTTGAATCGTTCTAGATCACCTCATTTCAACTCCTTAAAATTTTGTTGTCAATAAAAAAATATAATATTTTAAATATCATCAAATATTTTATAAAAAATTTTTGCAAGTTTCATTGAGTCCAAAATAAATTTTAGTATATAAAAGTTCATTTCACACAGAGAGTTTTGATAAATTATATTCTTAGTTTTTTTTATTATTAGAGTTTTATGAATTTGATTATCAATCAGATAAATAAAAAATTCTCACATAAAAATATAAATTTCTTGTTCGAATATTAGAAGAATTTAATATTAAAAAAACATCAATTTAGAATTTTTTATTTTGAGTTTTTTACAGTAACTAGTACATTTGGCTCAAAACCAATTCAATCACAAAATTTAAAATTTTTAAAGTTTTTTAAACCTTAAAAGTGAAAATAATGAAGTTTGAAAAATTTTGAATTTCTGGAAGTTCATGCCCTTGTGCCTGGGGTGCATGGCCTAGGCCATGATTTATTAAAATTTTTCAAAATTTGTTTTCTTCGCGTTTTATGCGATTTTGAACGTTTTGGGCGAAAAAATTTGTTTGACCCAGGATCATGCTCCACTGGCATGGACCGGCATGATCTCTGAAAAATCTTTTTTGATGGCTCACCTACACGTCAAGATCTTTCTAAAAAGCCCTCGATCACCTTTCTACGACTTTCCGTTATCGAGTTATGATTGCTAGTCAGCCAGCCATCGTGGATATAATGGCGTATTTTTTTTGCAGAAATGCGCTAAAAAGACTTTAAAATATATTGACCCAAAAGATTTTTTAAAAGCAATAATTAAGAATCAGTGCTAAATCCACTGAAATTTCACCATACAAATCAAATCAAAACCGAAAATTCTTAAGCTTTTTCTTAATATTTGATTGTATTAGCAACTTTTAGTAATGATATTCATTTGATTTTTCTCTTATCCAAAAATTCACAAAAAGTCTTTAAAGGTTTTTTACAGACGAATAATGATAAACAATTTTATTACGATTTCTTACAGTCTTACGATCACATTTGAATGTAAAATTTCAACATCTTCGAAAAGAAATTCGAAAATTCTTATGTTGAAATTTTCACAAGGGCTGAATGTTTTCAATTTGTCATCAGTAAAGTTTATTAAGTTTTATCATCAATCACACCACTCCCCCGAAATTTAAAAATCCTTATCACGGGTTGTAGATTCTAAAGTCAAAAGCCAATAAAAAATTTACATATTCAAGTGTTAAAAATGTCGTACGATGGTAAAATTTGAAATATCTTAAATTTTTTAGCTGATAAAAAATTCTTAAAAATAAATTTTTAGATGATTGGGAAACTGATGCAACCTACGAAAATAAAATTACCGAGGATGAACAGCGTTGGGGTAAAGGAGTTGATCGTGGTGCAGCAATTGAGTGAGTTAATTGAAAAATTGATAAAAATTCCTGATGATTCATTAATGTCGTTTTTAGCATGCAAAAGTTGATTGAAGAAACTGAAAAAGCCGATGAAGAGAAAAAGAAAAAATTAGTTGAGACTGGTATTACTGGATCTCATGGTATTTCTTCAAAATAATCTAAAATGATAAAATTTTACAAAAAAAAAATTATTTGATTTAAGGCTATGGAGGAAAATTTGGAGTTCAGAAGGATAGAATGGACAAATCTGCTTTAGGTCACGACTACATCGGCAAAGTTGAAAAGCATGGCTCTCAAAAAGATTATACAGGCGGTTTTGGTGGCAAATTTGGTGTCGATAAAGACCGCATGGATAAATCAGCAGTGGGATTTGATTATGTTGGAAAAGTTGAAAAACATGACAGTCAAGCTGATTATAAGAAAGGTTTTGGAGGAAAATTTGGTGTTGAAACTGACAGAATGGACAAATCAGCTCATACATTCCAAGAACAAGTTGATAAAGTTGGAACAAATTACCAAAAAATCAAACCAGACATTTCTGGTGCTAAACCATCAAATTTGAAATCAAAGTTTGAGAACATGGCGATCCATTCAGAAGAGGAGACGAAGCAGCGAGCTGCAATTCAGAAGAAACTTAGAGAAGAAAAAGATTTGATTGATAAACAACAAGCTGCCAAAGAACATGTAAGTTGAAATTTAAAAACTGATTTGAATTTATTTTTATAAATTTTTCAATGCATTTTTAGTCTGTTGAGGAAGCAACAACAAAGGAAGTGACGAGAAAAACTGCGATAGTGACGGGAAGAAATGAAAAGATTAGCAATGTTATCAATGTTTTTAATGCACCAAAACCAAGTGATGAAGTCAAACCAGCACCGGTGAGTAGAATAAAAATTGTGAAAGTATTTTAGAAGACAAATGAATTATAAAATTCTTAGTTTTTTGAGATCTTGATCAAAGTTAGTGAAATGCTTTTTGTTGATTAAAAATTGCCGTGTTTCTCTATTTTTATATAATATTTATTGACACTAAAAGACAAATGACAAATTTTACTCATAAATAACAACAAAATAAGTCATTGATGAAAATGTTAGTTTAATTTGTGATAAGCTATGTTTCTTAAAAAATTTATTTGATGTTTTTTCGATGAACTTTCATAAGTGAATGCCGTTTCCACTTAAATTTAACAAAAGATAGCCTGAATGGAAATCAAAATTTTTAATTTTAACAAACATGGAAATATGAAACTGGTGGTCTATAGACAGTGGTGAAAATGTATTTTAGTCAAAAGACTGCTTCAAATAGTAATCAAAAGCTACAAAGCAGATTCTACGTTATAAAAGTCTGAAGTGAAATTTAATTTTTTTAGAATTTGGAAGGATTGGACAGTGATACTTCAAGCGATGAGGAGTTTTTTGATGACAACGAAAATAATGATTTTGAGTAAAATTTTGTTTACAAATGTTTACCATTTGGATTTGATTTAAAAAGAAATTCATGCAAATTTAATTAAAAAAGTAAACTTCATATAGTTAACTCAAGATTAATTTTTAAATTGCATAACGAAAGAAAAAAGTTGCTTCAAATTCCAGCTTTTTTTCATTATATATTTCCTTTTCCACTAAGAAGCGTAGCATTTTCAATTGCTTATAAATGAAATTTTCATTCTCCTTCCAGTCCTATTTGCGAATTTCAAAAATTAACAATAATGAAAATTTTTGATAAAAAACCATTAAATTTTCATCATAACAAAGGTTTTCCTAAAACTTTCATATTTTTGAAAACCTTTAAAACTTCCATTTTGCTTTATCCTGCTTAATTCTGCTTTTTCTTCCTTTCTTATAAATCTCAGAAACAGCCAATAAAACTCCCGAAAGAAGACAAACCAACAGAACCAGTTGAAGTTGTCAAACCTGACATAATTTCAAGCACTGAAAAGCACCTCGATATGCCAGCCCATCAAGGTGTTTCAGCAATTGCTCAAAATTTCAATCAACCAGCAGCACAGCCACAACAAAAGGAACAACAGCAACAACAACAACAGCCTGATATTCAAATACATTCAATTAAAGTTGTTGAAGAGACTGAAAGACATTCAAATGGAGTCACTGAACAGAAAATAGTTGTAGAAGAAATTATTCAAAAAGTTCAAGAAGTGGTTGAGCCTGAAGTGATAAGTGAGCAAGAACTGATAGAGCAACTTAAAAATGACACAGTTGAGCCCGTAGAAGAAGAAGAACAATTTGTGTTGTCACCTGAAAATCCTGGAATTACTGTAAATCTAAAAAGTATTAAAATTATGAAAAATTTAACTAAAATTGATTTTATTTTAAGGCAATTGCACTTTATGACTACCAAGCAGCAGCTGAGGATGAAATTTCTTTCGATCCTGATGACTTGATTACACATATTGATATGATTGATCCCGGTTGGTACAAGGGACTTCATGCTAAAACATACACTTATGGCCTCTTTCCTGCAAACTATGTGCAAATTCAAGAGTAGCTTAGATAAATATTTTCAAAATATAAGTATTAAAAATTTTTTCATTTAATGAACAAAATGTTAAAGAATTTTATTATTTTTTGAACAATATTTTATGTTGTATTTTTTTTTTATTAAAAATTTTATAATTTGGAGCAAAAATTTAACATTTTAATGTTAATTTGATGAAAATAATTTAAACGTTTTAAAACGTTAAAATACATGAAAGATTAAAAAAAGTAAAAAATTCAACCACGAGCATTATGTAGCAACAATTTAAAATTTTATTTCCTATTTTAACAAAACATCCAATTATTTCATACATTTATTATAAAAATTTTACATCTTTTGCAGTCTAAAATAATTTTAAAGATTTTTAGATAAAAATTTTAAATTTTTTTACAATTCATTAACTAATAAATAAAAAACTTCATGTCATATCTTTTATTTTCATAAAATTCAGTTGTAATAATTTTCTAGTAATAAATAAAATATCTTCCATTAATTTGAAGAAAAATTTAATAATTTTATTGCAATTTATCGATTTTCAGCAAAATATCTTAAATTTATTCTGTAGTGAAATTAGGGTTCGGAATTATGCAGGTAAGAAGAAGAAGTATGCGCATAATTTTCTTCTTCTTATTCATTTTTGTATGGAAAAATCAATAAGAAGAAGAAAATTATGCGCATACTTCTTCTTCTTATCTGCATA
>JACWBX010000271.1:0-10183 GCA_014622435.1 Polypedilum pembai
AAAAATATAATCATATAAAGGAAGCTGAACAAATCTTTGGAACTTTGGAATCCGACTTTAAGGAATTATGATAATAAAAAAATTTAAACATGACACACACGATTCTGCTTTATCATTCTCATCTTAAATGAGTTCTAATCATTAATTTTGATTAAATTATTTTTCATTCCTTCTTTCTAAATGTTCTTCTAAACGTCAGTTGAGCGACCATCAACATGCGAACGAGTGTGAGCGTGATCCTCATAGAGTTCATGCATATGCATCATCTGTTCATTATTGTATTGATATAACGCACTATTTGGAAGCAGTGGTGGAATCATCATTCCATTACCATTTGCATGTTGTTGCTGCGATTGTTGACGTTGAACTACCGCACCTGTTTGAGACACATAAGTATTTGTATTTGTGGTAGACGATGCTGAGCTTTCAGCATTTTTGCAATTGGAAGCATTATTATTATTATTGGTAGAATTAGATTGGAAAGAAATTGACATTCCACTATCTAGCGAACCGACACTTCCACGTCTCTGACGACATTCATTACCAACTAAAAATGAAATATTCAATTAAATATAATTATAGTTATTTGTAAGACTGAATAACTCACATTGATCATGAATATCGAGTAAAGAATTACTTAGCGCACCGCCACGCTTCAATTGTCCATTTTGAATGTCGTTACCCGAATTAGACTTTGTATCGAATGATGAGGACTTTGAAGTGCTTGTAAATTCGAGTGCCTCAATATCGCCAACACCACTGTCTCGATTTTCTACATTATTATTCATTCCATTTCCAACACAACGTGTTGCCTTCATTTGTCTTTCAAGTTCCATTTCAATGCGAATAGACTCCATCTCGTCCATTTCAGCAATAGACTCACGCAAATCGTCCGCAAATTTACAACGATCATGCTCATTGCGTGCATTGAATGTGGCAAGAATCTTTTTGTCAGCCTTCTGCGACAGACGAATGCAAAAAGGATAATCTGAGAGAGAGAGAGAGAGAACATCAATTTCAGCTCATTAAAGCTTAATGTTAAATACTCACTTGGCACATCTAAAAGTGTTACAACCAATCCTACGAGTGAAACGGAATTTCTAAATGTATACGTCACGGATGCTTTCTTTTTTGTTAAAATCTTTGTCACTACAAGGAGATCGTTAAATAGAAACACCTCACGCTGATGTAGACCTTGGCGTTCCTTCTTATTTATGTCAATCTCGTATAAGCGACAATAACAAACCAATCGACGATGTGGAACAGCTAAATTCAACTTTTTGCCGACAATTGTTTTTTGCACTTTCATAACTTGTGTAACATGATCTGACGCTGTTTTAAATTCAGACTCTTTAATCCGCTCATAGATGCCAATCAAAAGATTTTTATCAATATCCATGCAATCGTCAATTCCACGAAGATTCTTTATAAAATCTTCACATTTCATGCGACGATCGGCTTTAATATTTGGCGTATGCAGATCTGTATTTAGCATGATAATGGCAAATGCCAATACAAATATCTAAATCATGAAGGAAAAATTTATTAGAGTAATTTATTAATTTTAAAATATTTAATTTCCTTACCGTATCGGGAGATCTCAATTTTGCTACAACATCAGGATTACACACAGCATAGCGATGTGAAAATACTTCCATTAATCGTTCAATTTTTTGAGCCTCACCTGGCATTCTAAAATATCCTTGGAATTTTCTCAGAGCAACATCAATTGCCAAACCAGAGCAATCCATTTCTTCTGCGAAATACTCCAATACTGCCATATTAAACGGTTGCTGCAGATTTCCCAAATATTCGCCAATCATTTGTCGCGATAAACCTTTTCGTGATATCAAAAACTTTGATACCGCATGCGGTGAATTTTCGAGGAAATTTTTGTGCATAAGGTAAGCTATACCTTTTTCGGGTTTCTTATTGAACAAATTCAATCCAATTCGATATTGGCGCTTACGAATAGTTTCAGATAGCTTCGCTTGGAGTTGAATTTCATTTTGTTGTTGAATCAATTGCTGTTGAATGTGCTTCTGCTCTAAAATGTATTGTTGGTGTAATATATGTTGTGTTTGTTGCTCAATTGATGTTTGATTTTGCCAATGAGAGTGAGAGTGATTTGGAATTGGAGAATTTGAAGATAATGAGAGTGAATCTGGCGATGAATGATTTCCATTTTCTGTCTTATAGAATTGTTGCTGTGAATGTGCAACTGCTTTCATTTGAGCATGATGATGGTGGTGATGATGATGATGATGACTCCTTGACGACTGTTGAATGGCATAACCTTGTGGTGGATATTTTTGTGGCGGAGTACTTTGTGGTGGTGGTTGGATGCTACTCGTTCGTTTGGGAACTTCTGGTGGAACTTTTTTATTTGAAATGCTTGATGTTCTCGGTCTAACATAGTACTGTTGCTGAGCAATGAGAGATGCATTTGGACTGTTACTATAGGAGTTCCACGACGAGTTCATTGTCGTATTGGCTGAACTTGATGAAATATTTAATTCATATTGATGTAATGACGAACTGTTCAGTGAGCTATTGTTGCTTGCATAGTTGTTATTGTTGCTGTTATTATGACTGTGATAATTTTGATAATTATTGTACTGCTGATCTTGTGAGTGTAATAAATTAACGTATGCATGTGAATGAGGAGGTTGTGAAGACTGTGACGGATGTTGCTGTTGAAAATTGCTTTGTGAAAGTGGCTGTCGCTTCACCGCAACTTGATTGAAATTCGAATCTAGCACATTTCGACGTTCGCGAAATGATACGGCTCGATTAGCAGTTGGTCGTGGTTGTCCGGGAGGAGTCGCTGATATTCTGTTATAAATGTAAATAAAAACCACAGATTTCATTAGAAATTGATTTACTAATAATTTTCAAAAAAAAATCACTTACATTGCACAAACTTTTTGTCCAACCTGACTTATTCCTAAATCACCAGACTCTTGTTCTCCTACACTTATCAATGACTGCATACTACAACGATTCGATATGCGTTTATCTGCTTTCGCCATTGCCGTGATTGAAGCAAATTTCTTAACCATCTTGTAGTGACGGAAGGCGCGTTGAATGCATATTGCTGCTTTTCTCGCTCTAATTCCACCATACTTTCTTTCAAGCAATTCAATTTGCTTATCCAAGAGATCTTGTGACAGCTCATAACTTCTGCAAACGAAAAGAGTAGCAAGAAGGTAATAAATAAAGATGCTTAATCTTAATTACATTTAATTGTAGCTACATGTGTTAACACTTGTAGGCACGTAACACAAGCATAGCACTCAAAATAAGAAAAAAATATATGTCACACTTACGAATTATTTTGACGATTGCGTTTCATTAACTCGGGATTATTTCTCATGATAGAGCCCTTTTTGATTAATGATGGCTGATGTTGGAGAGGAGTGGAGCCTTCTTGAAATTCTACTGGTGGAGGCGTATAATGTTGCTGTGATTGTAAATATACATAACTGTGATTACTTTCGTCATCGTCCATATTAATGATGTCATCTTCTATATCGTAACTTAAATGACTGTCTATTACATGCTGATGATGATGATGATGATGGTGATGATGTGGCTCAGATCCAAATGATGATGATGATGACTGATTTTCAAACGAATATTGTTCTTGTGATGTGTTGAAACTACCAGCGGTCGAGCACAGTGGACGGTCTGAAGTTTGTGGCAAACTGTAAAAGAAAAAGAAGAATCAATAAGTGAGAACAATAAATATCCGGAAGTTGCAAAAGAAGAAGAATAAATAAGTATAACTTAGGTATACATAATATGTGAATGAAGAAAGGAAGGAAGGAAGAAAACGGAAATATAATTATACAAAGGGTATTTTTAAGCAATAACTTGCTTCTCAGTGTGATTTTTTTTCCTTTTAATGGTCGCTTTATTTAAAATTAAGAATCGGTGTGAAACAGAATTCAATTTAAGAAAACAAAAGTGATGTGTTTTCAACATCAGCATTTAAGTACGATATATAAGGAAATAAAAGTACATTCAAACGACTGATGTTTTCATTTTCACTCACACATATAATTTCATCGCTTTTTGCCGCCACCAAAAAGAAAATGCCAACAAATATATGGGTGAGTCATTAATCACTGAAAGAGCATTCACATAAATAGAGACGACGATGTCGTCGGCAGAAAAGAGTGAACAAAAAAAATCAAATGTCATAGAGATTGCAGTGTGAGTTACTCACTCACATAAGTAGAAAGGAGAATAATAAAGAAAAAAATAAGGAACGTCTCTCGCACAATATTTCTCTATTTGTGTCTATGTTTCACACAAAAAGAAACGTTTTTAAATGGAGAACAGATGTTGCCTTTATATTGCAGCTCCTTTCTCGTTCTAGCTTTATGACAGAGCAATTGCCAATTTTATTCTACCGTCTCGAATGTCAAACTAACTTAACTAAAAATGGCCAAAAAATTCATTTTGTCACCCATAAACTCTCAAAGCCATTAAATCACAATTATTGCACAATCCATATGTTGTAAGTAAGTAAGCAAACGCGCAGAAGGCATTCTTTTGTGTGTATTTCATCCAAAAATAAAATTTATTTCACCTTCAATTTAACTATTTATTTTTTCTCATTTTTAACCCCGAAGCAGTAGAAAATTGAATATTACACAAATTAACATGCGTAAAGAACTTATAACAACTCAGCAAAAAAATATGATTATGAGCAATAGCTCTAAACTTTAAAGTAATCGATATGTCTATTATTATTCACTAATTTTAATTTGTACAACTATTATTTATTTATTTTTTAAAAGTACTTACTCGACTCAAGCTTTGATTATGGAATGAGTCGAAAAAAATTACAGAGTCTTTTTTTGCACAATTTGACTTCTCACACGCCAGACGCATACAGTACTGTATAGTAGAGCAGCACAAATCAGTAAGTAATGCCAGAATGGTAAATTGATACTTTTCCGAATGCGATAAAGTTATTCAACAGTTCACTACTTAAATACACACTTATTTTCTTTCAACATCATCATTGAAACTGTGAGGTAGAAGCAAGAAAAAAATATTACACTTATGACCGAGGCACACACTCGGGTGATTAGACAAATTTGTGATGTAAGGGGCCAAGCGCACTAAATCAATAAAATTGTTTAGGTTACGGATGATTATATTGAGTCATTCATTTTAGTTTATTAATGATATAGCACTCAACAAATTGTGACACACTCAAAGAAAGAGAGAAATGCTTGGTAAATCGCGCCTTACTTACTCGATAGTGAAACCTTATAAAAATTAGAAATTACAAGCGAGTTAAGGAGAAAAGTATAACATATACTCAATGCACACTATTTTATTTGAATATTTAAACTGAGTATGAAAATGCTACGAAAACACAATAAGGCACAGCTTCGAGACGACGTCAACGATCGATTGTGTGTGACATGGAAGGTAAATATATTCATCAATGTGAGACGAATAAAAAGAAGTAAACAGTTCTCACTTACTCTCTTATTTACTTGCTCACTTTCAATAGCAAAAAAAAAAAAAAATAATGACGACTGACAATACTGGCTGCTGCTGCTACACATGTAGGGAATTAACGAACGAACGAACAGTAAATAGACCGTTTAAGTGAAATAGTGTTAAAATTATGTCCAACTTGCTAATTGTTTGTGTTGTCAATAAGTTGTGCTGTGTAGTAAACCTGTAGATTCATCACAACCGCAACAATGAAGCATACACACAATGAAAACGTGACATTCTACCAAAATAAAGTCTTTTCCTCATATCATCGCAAAATTTATTCAGAAAAAAACTACATTTGTTCGGCAAGACAAGTGTGACATTGGGAGAATTAATTTTAAATAAACGAATGTTTGTCGAATAAATAAGTACCAATACTACTATTACTACCTGTTTATGCCTCATGATTGACATACATAAATCAAGGAAAAGAACAATTTATTAAGAGTTTAAATTTGATTTCCACTCTCTTGCACCTTTCATTGAGTCATAAAAGAATTGCATCAATTGTGAATGTTTTTATGATTTTTGTCCATGATATGAAGAATAGGAAGTTGTGGTCTTTTGTTTTCATTTTTTGAGGGAAATTTTCTCTTTTTTTGACACTATGAAAAAAGGCATAAAAACAATTAAATCTTTGAATGCTTGAAAAGACATGACTCGACTACTCAACAAAAATACTCTTTCATTTGTCATTACTGTTGTTATAGAGTAACTTTCCATAATCGCACAAATTTTTTGTATTTTTATTTGAGAGCGAGAGAAAGAGTAAGAAAAAAAGATTTGCTCATAAATATTTAAAACAGTATTTAAATGTGCTTGCTTGTTGAGTGTTTTATCTTTCCGCGAAGCTGTAATTGCTTGAAACGCCCATTAATTCATATTTATTCAGAATGGTTATGATCATCATCCTCTTTTATTTTCTTTCTTGTTTGATGTCTGACGAGAGCATCAATTGTCTCATTATCTAACCGACAAATTAAAGCACTAAAACATTGAATTTTTATAAAAACACTTTTTAAGTGATATAATTGAGGACAATTATTATTATTATTCGACACGAAAATGCGATCACTCGTAATCGAGAAGCTTTTAACCTATATACTAGTAAATTTTTCTTTTCACGTTGCTCGCCGCCAAACGTTATTAAATTAAAGAGTCACGATTAAACATTTGAGTTCTTTCCTGCTTCGTGTAACGGCAGAAGTAATGACAGTATCAAATGTGCAGTCACATTTTATTTATAGAGCAATGAAGCAGTAGTAGCAGTACATAATGCATTTAGTTATAATTAAACACAATGATATTCATAAGTCTGAAATTAAATCATATGGAATGTTATGCATCAGTGACCACAACACACACTCTATTCTCTTAATTTACAGACATCCAAAAGGCCAAATAAATTATTAATATGTATATGCATAGACAAAAGAGCTAGAGATGAAGAGAGACTCATTCAAATGTGAAATAAGCAAAAGAAAATCAATAACACTCTCACCCCAATTAAGAATCTAAAAATAATTTCATTAAACAGGAGTGGCACGTGGAAATGGAAAAATATAAACAAAATTAAATTTCTCCAGATCACTTGATATTTAGAATGGCTTACAGACAGATAAAAACGCTCCAGGAAGGAGAAATACAAATCAAAATAAGAGAGAAAGTGTTTCAGAAGCACCAAAAATAAATATCTGTGTGTTTATATATAGAGAAGAGTGAAAGACCTGACACCACCACATATTTAGAGATTTAGCTAATCACTATATTCATATGTACAAAGAAGGAGAGTTATAGACAAATTAGTAATATCAAAATGAATGAGACAAGATTATTAAATATTAATCAGCCAATGTGAGCATTTATAAATATTAATGAATCAATGTCCTACCTCTCGCCTATCACAAATCCCGATATGCAAATGATCATTTTTTGTGATTGTGAATTTGTGCGTGTATATTTATGTAAATTTGATGATATGTGAGTTAATAATGTGACTTAATATAATATTTTTCGATTATGTTCAAAATAAAGTCTCATAAATAAGAAATGATTATGTTGTGAGTGGTGGTTAATATGCAAATGAGAGTTTTTGTTTTGACTTTTATTTTTTTCCGCGCTCCTCTCACTCTGTGTCGTGTTTGGGTATTTTAATTAATTGTTAAGCCAAGAGCTGTTTTTGGTTCAACCGCCACCGCCGTTCAACTTGCTAAAATTGATTGTTGCTGCTGTGCGTGCGTGTGGGTCTTCCTATTAATTTCATATCAATAAATTTACAGTTTTACGTCATAAGTACACACAATGTAAAGCATAAATTCCGTAAAATGGATAAATTTAAAGCCAACAATGTTGCCGTTTTAATGTTAATTAACATCACTGATTATTTGCATAATTATTATTAGCACATACACCAGAAATCGAATATATTTTTTTTTTGCAAAAACTTTTTAATGTACAAACATGTGAGGTTCTTTTTTTATAAAAAACACCACCAATAGTTAAATTAATCACAATATTTGATTTAAAACAAATTAAGAAAATCACATTGATTGTATCCGTATATTTTTTTGTTTTTTATTCTGCAACAATGACGAGATGCGGTAATTTAATCCAATTTATTTGCGATGTCACACATCAGACAGCTGCCACTAATTTTTTTCACTTTTTTTCATATCACAAAATCTACTGCTACATTTATCCACTTTTAATTCGCTATAGTGCACTTTTTGTGATGGAATATACAGCTTGTACAGAAAACTTTTTTTATATTTTGATAGTCATAAAAATTAGCGGCACTTTATATTTCTCCCGTTTGATCCACTATATCTCTCATCTCACTATCTTTTAATTTTATTATTGAATGAAATTGTGTATCAACAGCAATATTAAATGAATGATGAATGATGATGCAAAATATACACGACACAACGACGATGATGAGGAAATTGAATAAACAAATGTTTCTTTTTTATTCTTCTTTATTTTCACTCACTTTTGAAGTTTGAGTACGTCTCAGCTTACTCTATATGTTATGTGCATAATTTAGTGTGTTACAATTTCCACTTTAATGAAATTCAACAATTCAAAGTAATTTGATCTCATTCACAAGAGTCGTGAAATTTTCCCACACGTTTTTGATATTGAAGAAATTTTGTTTCTCTTTTATTACTAGGTTTTTTTTTATAATTCACTTGGCACCTTGCAATATGATTTTTTGATTTCGATTTTTTCTTTTTATAAAAATAGCACTTTGTACCGGTCGAAGAAAACAAAATCGATGTTGTTAAAACAACGTTCATTTGAGAACTGAAGAAGGAATCACTTCAACATTTTTTACAACTTATTTTTTTTTTCGGTGGCTCCATTCTCTCATTCGGTGCTCACACATTCTCTCGCACATTCGTTTTTGTGTGCGTTTGGTTTGTGTAAAGGCAAACAGAAACTAACAGTTGCTCAACAAGGGTTTTATGTATAATATAAAGGATGATGAAGAAAAGAGACCCAAAAAAATGATAATCTCAATTTTTGTTTGTGTGCAACTCGCTCTTTTCTTAAATGCAATCTATGCTTTGAATCTCAATTTACGCTTCGATAAGCACAGCAAGTGAGGAGGAGGAGAGTAGTGCAGTTTCAGGTAAAAATCTTTCTCTTTTTTTTTTCTTTTTGCTATTATTGTTTACTGCTCTTTTCATAAAGTGAGACTTAACACAAATGTTTATGGAAAATTATAATTGAGATTTTAATTACGTTTACATTTTTTCTGTCTAAAAGTAGACATTAAAAAAGAAGTGAAAAATTTCCAAAAAAAAACTTTTTCTTTCTTTTTTCTTAGCTGAATAGACGCACATCATATTATAATCGTCGTTATTATTCTCTATCTTTAGTGTAGAGAAGAAACTTTTTCTCTTATTCGCCTCCATTCACTTTTCTTCTTCAATTCTTCACTCTTCAATTCTCTTTTGTTGGCAAAAAATAAAAGCGAATTTATTTGAAACGAACCATAACATACAACAGCACAGTGTGCAGAAGATTATGGATCATAATTCCACAATCATTTTTCTCTTTCTTTTTTAATTCCTTCATAGTACTCGATTTCAATGATGAAGATGAAGAAAGATGCAACATTGCTTAAAAGTGACAGCTCAGGATTTTTTGCGCTTGACAAATATCTTTTTTTTTGTTGCTTCTTTAGCTTATGTATGCATGTCTTTCTCGTGTCTAGAGTTATGTCGTAATAATTTCAACGTTCATAATTTCACTCTATATTTACTCAAAAACTTATTCCCATGTAAATAAACAACAATTTTTCATACATCTCTTTCTCTTTCAAACACATTCACTTGCTTTTGTCTGTATTTCATTACGTTCTTTTTTTGTTCTTCTTCTTCACTTTTCATTACTTACTCAAAAAAGGATGTAAACCATTCATCTGAATATTCATGCTTTTTCTCTCTTTTCAACTCAATGAGTTTCATACTGAAACTAAATCGGAAAGGCACGATCGGAAACGCCCTCTACATTTTTCCTTCATTGTATATGAATTTACTTTGAATATACACACTCACGGTTGCGCTATTATCATCGTCATAAAAGAGTGAGAAAAAGAAGCATCAGTAGTACTACAATAAAGCACATTGCAAGTATGTACATGACAATC
>JACWBX010000271.1:10203-25188 GCA_014622435.1 Polypedilum pembai
TTTAATTCCTTCATAGTACTCGATTTCAATGATGAAGATGAAGAAAGATGCAACATTGCTTAAAAGTGACAGCTCAGGATTTTTTGCGCTTGACAAATATATTTTTTTTTGTTGCTTCTTTAGCTTATGTATACATGTCTTTCTCGTGTCTAGAGTTATGTCGTAACAAGCAAGGCAGGCAGATAGACAGCGCAAATAATTTCAACGTTCATAATTTCACTCTATATTTACTTAAAAACTCATTCCCATGTAAATAAAAAACAATTTTTCATACATATCTTTCTCTTTCAAACACATTCACTTGCTTTTGTCTGTATTTCATTACGTTCTTTTTTTCTTCTTCTTCACTTTTCATTACTTACTCAAAAAAGGATGTAAACCATTCATGTGAATATTCATGCTTTTCCTCTCTTTTTAACTCAATGAGTTTCATGCTGAAACTGAATCGGAAAGGCAAAAGCAATGTACTTAGTGCAAAAACTTTATGTTTTCAAAATTCTTTGAGACAACTTCTCTCCTGTTTACGCCCTCTACCTTTTTCCTTCATTGTATATGAATTTACTTTGAATATACACACTCACGGTTGCGCTATTATCATCGTCATAAAAGAGTGAGAAAAAGAAGCATCAGTAGTACTACATTAAAGCACATTGCAAGTATGTACATGACAATCTAAAAGTTTCATGCTAAAGTTGTTGTTGCCATACATAATGGCTCATTTTTAAAATATGAATGGAAGCTCTGTAATTAGTGTGCAGTAAATAGTTGAGTGTCTGTATAACGTCGTAATTGAAAAATGAGAGAGCAACAGCCTCTAGACATAGTGTATATACAAATAAAAAAGAATAGCTCATATCTTAATGGGAAGAATAATTAGAAGAAAAAACGTGTTTAAGTGTTATAGATAACGAGAAATATTTTTGAACTTATGAAACTTCAACAATATGGTACAATGTAAATCATATATGAGTAAATAATAAAACAGCATAGCAACAAAAATTGAATTGCAAATCTATAGTCATCGTTAAATTGATAAAAGATATTATTACGAGAGAGAAAAATAAAAGCCAAATGACTTTTGTGGCGTCAATCGTTCAGTAAAAAAGGCGAATATGCGCGACATGTGGATGGTTATTGAAGGACAGAGACAAAAAAAAATTCGAAAACACCCACTCATGCCATATGATCTATATATTCATTCTTTTACATAAATTGAATTTCAATGAATTTTTGGTCAAAACCCACAATAAAAAAGCATTAAAAACGCTGTGAATTTACTATTCTGATTGTGAAGTAAACTTCTTTTTTGGAAACGTGAACATGCAATTTTTCCCTGCAGGGATTCATATCAAAAACTAAACAATAAAGCATTCAAAATTATTGCTCTATTATGTATTTGTTTGTGTGTCATTTTCCTTTTGCTTTGCTGTTAATCCTACTACCTGCATGCATCACACAAATTTCGAGTAAATCAATACTCTAATTCCTATATAAGTATTCTTGAGCAAAATATATAAATTTTTTTATGCCAAAAATACAAGAGAAAGAGGTCGGTTGAAAAGAAGTCCTGAGAATTGCTGCAATGACGTTGAAGCAAAAAAGAATAAATTTTGTTAAAGCAACAAAACATAAAAATAAACGTCACGACCGAGACAAATCGGCGTTTCGATTTAGAGATATATGAAGCTCTTATACCCTGCTGTTCGTTTCATAAATTAAGCATTTTCTACATTTTATCCAAAAACTTTTCTACAAACAAAAACGTTAAAGAGGCAAATATTTCGCTAAGTACGACAACAATTCAATTTAAAATTTATTACTGAGACTAATGGATTATGAGTTAAATCAATTCTCATACACTTTTGACTTGTTATTATATTGTAAAGTAGCAATTTATTTTTGTAATTCAATTTTCACGTGTGATCGCAATCATTCAGTATAGAATAAACCATTACAATGAATGATTGTCACCTTCACCTATAAACCAGATAGAGGAAAAAAAAATATTTGATTGTTTATCGTTAACATAATTGTATGCGACAAAGTAGCATTGCCAATTCACTGAAAGCATGATTAATATGTGAGTAAAGGTAAAAACAACAAGTTTATGTAATAAAAAACAACCAAATGCTCTCTTGCCATTCAAATCATTTGAAATTAGGGTCAATTAATTGATTGTTGCCGGCATTCGCTCATTTTTTCTTCACCTCGCCCTTTAGTCATTTGTGCAACCAGTATGTATCATTATCAAAAGTAATAAGTGTTAATTAAGAATGATTTTATCATTTGCAGCCGTCGTGGTGATTTTTTAGTTTCAGCTGTGCTTAATAACTTCAACAAAGTCACTTGTGCTTTCGAGCAATGAAATTTGCCCAAAAACAACAAAGTTTTATTTCGTGTTTATTGTGAGGGACAGCTGCATATTGAAATCGATTCAAGACTCAAAACAAAATTAAAAGTCCCGATCAGCTAAGGGATAATTCTGGTCTAAGAATATATTTTTCTTCAAACATATCTTCCACATGTTGAAACGCCAGGTGCATTTTAGTTTATTTTGTTGTGTATGTTTCGTTCAAGTCAGTGAGCTCAAATTTTTTTTATCTTGTCTCTCTACTTTTTTTCGTTTTTGAATTTTTTTTGACCATCATCATATGGCATATGATTCTTTTTTAACAACAAGGCAAATGAGAAAAAGAAGACATGCATGCAGACTTTTAGAAATGTCATCATCACACATATGTGATATAACTTTGTTCATGTTTTAAGAGACAAACATTTGGTGTCTCGAGACATCAGTGAAAAATAATTTACATGAAACCTTAATAAATTCTCTATAATAAGCAATTCTGGTGATTTCAATGTTGCTTATTATACAAAGAAGGAAAACAATTTCACAAATTCCAATTGTAGAAAAAATTTAGATTGTGATGTTAATTCGTAGACGTTGGCCTTAACCATGCATTAGACAAGCAAATATTAAAAATTCATTCGACGAATTAATAATTACACACATTTTGGTGTATGTTCAGTCGAAAATTGCAGCAGTAAAAGTAACATGCGAAAAGAGAGTTAATGGCATGGCAATTTAAGGAAGATGTTGCTTTTTTATATTCATCCTCCTCATCGTTGTGCTGCCGTTCTCCAGACAGCCACGCGACCATCTGTCGTTTTATTGCGAATATGAGTGTTGAATTTGATTTTTTTCTCTCTTGCTTTCAGTCATTTAAGCTTTATTCAATCTCGCCTAATCTTCACTCTTTGAAAGTCTCTCGAAGCAACATGTGAATTTTTATTTCACAGAAAATGAGATAAACGTGAAATCTCTTTACATTAACCGGAGACATGCCGAATTTACCAAACTCTTTTTTGATCTAAATAAGGTTACATAAATTCGTTTATACTTTTTTGTGGATAGAAAAAGACCTGCTTTAATGCTTCATTTAGTCATTTCTTTGCTTATTTATTTCACAATGTTCAAAATGTAGAAAAAGATATTTGACAATGACAACATAGCTATAACGAACCAGAAACCTAATGCTTTAAAGTGTGTGAATAGAAAGAGAGAGAGAGCGAAAGAACTGTGAAAGGAAGAAAAGACTTCTTTAAAAATTATGTTCAGTGAGTAGTTTTTATTTTGTGAGTGTATATTTTTTTACAAAGGTCCTTGCAAGTAAAAAGAACTATAAAAGTGTTGGTACGAGATAAAGAACGAGAATATACAACAGTTCTATTGCAGACAACATGAAATGAAAAGAAAATATATCTTTTTTGTATGCTCAATTCTTCTTATAAAATATAAACCAGCTGTCTTTTTTAATAGTCACGAAATTGAAAATGAGAGAAAATTAAAGAAATTGAAAGAGCTTCTTTTCTTCAGAATACCCCACATCAAAATATGAATGCTGTTGTGTGAAAAGAAGAATTACCCTCAAGCAATGCATTTTATTAAAAAATTCTTTTTTTTTTTGCAAACGTTATGAGTCAGCGACACATATTGATTGACCCAACTGCACATTGTTTTTGCACTAAAAACATACTAAAGTTGCATGAACGATTTTTTTTTTCAAAAATTAATAAGGCAGTGTCATTTATCAAGGTCACAATAAAAACGACAATGATGATAGTAAAAATAATGGTAGTAGTATTTAGTTAGTAGCAAGCGACTCATTTGTATAATCAATTTAGAATTCCCATGTCTATCAACACAACGTCAGTACTTGTTCATAAACTATGACGATTCAAATTTAATCACGTGTAAATTGAGACCACGTACATTCATTCAATTTATCACACACACACTTAAGTTACATCTCCCTAAGGATTTCTTGATTTCATCTTTCCTTCTTTTCATTATTATACAAACACACGCACGTAAGTTTTAATATAATGTGAAATACAAGAGCATAAACTATATAACAGCAGCAGTAGTAGTTAGTATCAACCAACAAATTATGGGCAGTTGCAAAAATAGAAAGCAGGAGAGAGAGGAAAAAAATCAATACATTTATTGTATTGGAATCACTTTCATTTAAATCATTATAAACCAGCGAGTGTAGTGTTCAGAGAGCAGCAATATTATGCAGTGTACTGTAGCATAATAAAAATGAATCAAACGAATAGAAAAGCATAATTTTTGGTTCATAACTTCCTCTATAATGTCGACTATTTCTCTGTCTCTCTTTCTTTATATGTATGCAACGTTCTTTAACTTACTCTTATAAGTAGATTTATATTCTATTCAGTTTTAGTTATCATTATTATCTTTTCATTCTTCTTTATGCATTTTATGCGACTATAACAGCTCTTCTTCCCACTCATTTAACGCAATAAAAACAAACTTTGTGAATGTATGCTGCTAATGTTATTGTTTCAATCAAAGTACGAAATAATGAATTTTTATGAAATTTGTAGAATGTTTATTTATTTTTTTGGAATTTTCAAATTTAGTGTCCACATCTTGTTTTAAAGGAGATCGTAAAACATTTCTTATTAGATTTCACTATACTTTTCTATCTTGCTTGCTTGCTCTAACAAACCGCTTCTTCTTGGCGCTCAATTATTATTCACGTTATTCAGTGGCGTTTGATTTTCACGTAATGAAAAGTAAAAGTCGATAGAAACTTAATTGATTAGATGTTATTTCAACACACTTACCTAGATTTTTTGCTGTGCTCGACTGCTGCTGATGAGTTCTTTATATTGTCGATTTTGGATGAGCTCTTTTTATTATGGTCTGTAAATATTGAAATTTTTATTTTTACACAATGCGAAGTAGACAACATATTCAAATTTTTCTTTAATCCAAAATTTATTATTTTTTTTGGGTAGAAAAACAGAAGAGGAAACGAGGGGATATATATCATGATGAAAGGCAAGAATTCTGGAGAGTGACTTATGAATGAATTGTATGGAGTTTGTTCGTTTTACTTTTGAATTATATAGAACTTTCACTCCCCCAAAAAATATGAAAATCAACATTGCGTGATTGCAACACGCACACAAACGAGAGAGAAGAGAAAATAGGAAAGTTCTATTCAGTTTTGTGTGGAAATTTATGTCTTACCTTCCATTTTTAAAAATTTCCCAATGAGTGAAAATTTTTCTTCTTTTTCTTGCACAAGCTTTTTTTCTGACTTTAATCACTTAACTAATTTTTTTAATGAAATGACTTTTACACGATTAGACACACACACGCTGACTATAGGTACTACAACTTAATATTTGTGATAAATAGGAATTAAATGTATAATAAATAATAAAATAAATAGAAAATGTTCTCTTTTCTTCTTCACTTCACTTTGGTATATATTACAAATTAAATTTCAAAAGATTAGCAACACAACCCGCGTTCTCCAGTTTCTTTACATCCCAAAGAGTTTTCAGAATTTTTTGGTTTGTAATTTAACGCGATAATTTCACTATTAATTCACATTTTCGCTATTTTCGTGTTTATTTTTTCAGACATACTCTGGAAAATTTCAAATCTATTTTATGCTGTCAATGTGGTATGTTTCTTAAAAAAATGTTCATTTTCATGTATCACATACTTTACTATTATATTAAAGCCTTGACAGTTAAAATTTAAATTTTACCTTTGAAATTAGAAAAATAAAATTTTTTATCAAATTTTTTATAAATTTAGAAATGACTTAGAGAGAAATGAAGAAAAACTCCAAAAGTGAAATTTTTATTTAAAAAAGAACACTTATGCAATGGTATTAGTTCACAGCATAGGGGGTCAAAATTATTTTAATCGATTTATTTTCTCATATTTTGTTATACAATAAAATTACAAGATGATTTTCTTATCAAATGCATTTATTCATGATTTGAAGCAACTCAATGAGATTTTAATATCAATTATTTCATTTTATTAAAGAATTTTTAAATTTTTTAAGTGTACTAAAATACTGGTCACATTTTAAAAATTTTCTATCTCGCTCTTTCTTTTTCCCCTCGTCTTTGAATCGACGAAAACATCTCCGCAAAAATTAACGTGGAAAATATATCAAAATGGTCGCTAAAAAGGTTGGTTTGTATATAAAACAGTATTTAAATCGATAGTGTATCAAATAAAAATCAAGTTATCGCGAAATTCTGTGAATTTGTGTGAAATTATGGAAAAATATTAAAATTATCCATAACCTCGAAAAACAAATGTGATTTTGTCTGACTCAATATGAGTTTGTTGACAAAAATGATCTTGTCCCAATTGATTCAATTTGTATTTGAATCAATATAAACGACTGGCACAGACAAGTTGAATACTAATAACCAATGTTTTTTGCTAATTTCAGCCAGTAAGCAAAAAGAAGGTTGTTGGTAAGAAAGTGGCTGCTGCTCCTCTTTCAAAATCGGCAGTACAAAAGAAGACTGCCAGCAATCCATTATTCGAAAAGCGTCCCAAGAACTACGGCATTGGTCAAAATGTTCAGCCAAAGCGTGATCTTTCACGTTTCGTAAGATGGCCAAAATATATTCGTATTCAACGTCACAAAGCCATCTTGCAAAAGAGATTGAAGGTTCCACCACCAATTAATCAATTTTCTCAAGCATTGGATAAGCAAACAGGTAAGTTTAAGTTTATATTTACAATATTTCTTTATTTATATAAATATTTTATATATTTTTAGCTGTTCAATTGTTCAAAGTTTTGGAAAAATATCGTCCAGAATCAAAATTGCAAAAAGCTGCTCGTTTGAAGAAGAAGGCCGAAGAAAAAGTTGCCGGTAAGGATGATGCTCCATCAAAGAAGAAATTGACATTGAGAGCTGGTTGCAACACAGTCACTAAGTTGGTCGAGCAAAAGAAAGCTCAATTAGTTGTCATCGCACACGATGTCGATCCAATTGAAGTGAGTAAAATACAATTTTTATTTTGAGAGTGTGAAAAGTGATGAAAATTGAATTTCTTCACCTGAAGATGGGCTTTGTCTTTGACAATTTCCTTCATTCCATGTTAGATATTTGACACCTGATTTTCATATCAATTTTATATTTATTTTATGTTTTGATAATTAAACTAATGAAATTTTCTTATCTATTTTAGTTGGTTCTCTTTTTACCAGCCTTGTGTCGTAAAATGGGAGTTCCATACTGCATCGTTAAGGGTAAATCACGATTGGGACGTTTGGTTCATCGCAAAACATGCACTACTCTAGCTTTATGCAATGTTGATAATGCTGACCGCGCCAATTTCTCAAAGATTGTTGAATCAATTAAGACCAACTATAATGATCGTTATGATGAAATCCGTCGTCATTGGGGTGGTGGTCTACTCGGACCAAAATCAATGGCTCGCATTGCCAAGATCGAAAAGGCAAAGGCTCGCGAATTAGCCCAAAAACAAGGATAAACAATTAATCAAGAGACGTATAATGTGAATTATATTCTACTAAAAATTGTGGGAATAAATGAATAAACAACTATTCATATAAACTGAAATATTTAACTTCTTTATTCTTTCTTTAAAAATATTTGTATAAAAATTCATAATGGCACTTTTAATGACAGTTACCGCAGTTTGGATGACACATTGCATACGTTGGCCCTTCTTTACATTTGCATCCTTCTACAATTGTTCCATCAGCTTTAGTAAATGCTCTGCGTGGTTTTTTTGTGCACCAACAGATTCCAAGTTTACAAGCTCCGCATGTAATGTAATCACAGCCAGTAATTTTTTGACATGGAATTTTACATCGTGGGCAGTACATTGCCAATCCTGCTTCAATTTCTTTCTCGATTGCGTTTTGTGATTGTAAATTTTCATTGTTCATTCTTTGTTGCTTGAGATCAGGATTAACATCCTCTTGATATTCGGTACAACTTTTACCTTCATGAATTGCTTTGCAGCTAATGCAGTTTTTCTTCATACATGCACCGCAGATATAACTTGTAATTTGTGGATCGACTTCAACGAAAGCTGGACAATTTGGTGTTCGACAATGAAATGTTAGTTCATTGGCATTTTCTGCAATATTCAATGATTTTTGAAGAAGCTTTTCGAAGACATCTTCTGAAACAAGACTTCTTATTTCTCGTTCTTGAAGAAATTCAGTACAAACAGTATTGTCCGGGTTAATGAATGGACATTTAACTTCGAAATCTTCAGATGCAGCTACACAACCAGCTAAGCATTCTCGACAACAAGGATGAAGGCAGCTTTTAAGAACAACTCCTTCGCCGACTTTTATTTCAGTGAAGCACACAGGACACTCAAAAGCTTTTAAATTTGGGATGGTCTCTAAGTCATCCATATTTAATAGCAAAGGAATAAGTGTTTGTTGCATCTCTTCTTCATCACGTGTCTTTTGATTTCTATCAGCAATTTCTTCCAATGTCAGTTTTACATTTTGCAAAAATGCTTCATATCCTTCTGGACCCAACAATTCTTTGATTTCTCCTTCATCAATATGGCTTTCACAGTTGAAGTTTTCTATTTGAAGTGGACATTTTACATCACCACATTCAGCCTTTGTATTTATTACATTAAGTAGACAAGGTCTACAAAATGAATGAAGGCAAAATTTTAATGTAACTCCAACACCTTTTGTACAGAATCCATTGCAAAGGGAGCAAACAAATTCTTCTTGATTTTCAATCAAATTTTTATTGCCAATTTCAACCAAATTTTGATAAACTGTTGGTGGACGATCAATTGAAGTTGCATTGTTAAGTTCTTGTAGAATAACACTAGTGTGCAAAGATAATTCAAGTGCTTTTCTGGAAGTTTTAACTTTTCGCAGTTCGTATTTCTTTGTTGCTATTGCTACTGCAGCAGCATCAGCAGCGAGCGCTTGTTTACTTGTTGATGGCTGAGGATTATTATTCAAATCAACGTCTTTTGTTTGCGAAACATTACTTGGACTTGGAGTCGATATATTAATTATGTCTTTACTAATCATCATATCGAATTCCAGTGTCTTTTTATTTTTTGTATGAACAGCAACAGGTTCAACAGCTATTGGATTATCATTCATATCATCAGTCAAATCGATAAAGGTACCATTCAGATTTTCAGGAACATCCATAGAATCTTCAATCACAATAATGTCATCATTTTTAAATGAAAGTGTCAGTGCTTTCGATTTGGCCTGAAGTAAAATGTAGTTTCGCCATTTCTTAAAATTGCAAATATAGCTAGATATAGCCTTCTTACCTTTGGCCTTTGTGCAGTATCACTTGCCATAGTGCTTTCTTATTTTAAAACCTGCAATAAAATGTTAATTAATGTTGAACATTTTACTAAATACTATGAAAAGTAAAAATTAAAATCTTATCACAATATAGTAACCAAAACAAAATCACCGAATAGGCAAAAACAGGGGAAAATAACTCTGACGAAAATTTTTGAAACTTTCGGATATCGTCAATGATTTTTTACAAATTAGTATTATCACAAGTTAACAGCTATAACATTACAAGGAATGTTTTAAAATATTATTTAGAAGGGTTTCAAATGCAAAATAAGAGCTATAGCAATAAAATTGTTGAGAAATATGGTTTTCGTTATTTTTATCTTCTTCAGTTTTTTTGCCGTTTTCGTTAAAATAATTTCCCCTGAGCGTAAAGATAAAAATTATTTTTTAAATTAATCGTTATTTACTGAAGTTTAAAATATGCCGCTATTTTCGTATACATACTTATTATAAGTTATAAATAAAATGATTTCATAATGGATCGATGGCATGAAAAATATGAAACTATTAACATGCCGGAATATTCAAATTTTATTAAATAAAATTTTTTGACTCATTATCGAAAATTATGATTTTGTGTTGAAGAGAATTAAATATGAAAATACATTTTAAATCTTTGTAGGTGGACTCTTATCAAGATCACAGATCACAATTCTATGCAATTTCGCTATTAAATGAGAATGCATAACAATATGCTCGATTTAAATGACCCTTGAAAATGTAATCCAATCCGGTAATGATGATTTATGACTTTAATAATTTCAACAAATAAACCTAATATCAGGAGACTAGAGTGACATAAGAGAATATGTTTGTTTGCTTCTCTATTTCTCTAAATTCAATTTATGAAAATTGAACTGGATTTTTTTATCATCATCGTGTGCTAAACAATGAAGAAATTTTCTTTAAAAAAAATTCAAAAGAAAGAATGACCTTAATTGAGTATGAACTTAAATGTTCCCGATTTATTTACTTACGTTTAATAGAGCCACAAAAGGAATCAAATTACTAAACACCTTTTAAATGCATGTCTCATTTATTTTTCTCAATTGCTCGCTGTAAATGAACACATTCAATCACATTGAATAATGTGGCATGAACATGATTTCTTTAAATTTGTTACAGCACTTCAAATATCTATATATGCTGCGATATATTGAGAGAGCGAACGTAAAAGCATTTGTAACCATAAATTTTCTCGTGGGGTTAGTCTCAAACACGAATTTTAAAGTGAAATTAAAATCTCGTGCATAATTTATATATTCATATAAGCTATGTATGAAGCTCATTGATAAAGTGTCTGCAATTTTTTTTTTCATCTAACACCCTTGCATGCACGGTGTTTAAAAGTGAGAAAAAATTAAATCAAACACGATGATGAGAGCAGAGAAAGAGAATTTATGTGGAGTTGTCTGATGAATGTGCTTTAACCAAAGCGTGACTATTTGAATGAATCTACAGCAACACTGAAAATTATCAAGAGAGAATGTGAAAGAGAGGATTGAATTCATTGTGAGAAATTTTTTAAAATTTTCAATTTAAATGATTTTTTCCCGCACACACTATTTTTTTACTTCTTTTTTTTCATTCTCCTATTCATCAGCGCGGTGAAGTGGACAACCGATCAGTTCTCTTTCAGACTTCAAAGCTCGCTCATTTGTAAGTTGTACTTTTTCCGGGCATATTTTATTTTATTCTCTGTCGCGTTTATTTATTTATTGTAAGTGAAAAAAATATAAAAATATCAAATAAGAGAGTGTGAAGATGATCGCAATTTTATAAAGATTAAAAGTTGATTTGTGTTTGCTTCATTCGTTTTCATGGTTCATTTAAATAAAAGCGTAAAAAAAGCAATCTCAATTTTCGCGAGAAAAATAATATAAATTGAATGTAAAGAAAGCAATGTGTTAAGTTGCTAAATGGATTATTCTCAATCAAAATAATAGCGAAAATAAAAGAAAAAAAATCATCATCTTATTTGACTACGATAAATTTGTTTTAACAATGTACAGGAAATAAAACATTTTATTTTAAGAGAAAAGAGTAGAAATTGACACAAGTAGAAGAGTGAAATAAAGCAAATCATTTTAAAAACACATTGAAAGATTTAAAAGGAAGAGGAAAGTAGAAGAAGAAGAAGAACGAACGCATTACAGATATAGTGGAATTTAATCAGGTACAGTGTGGTTTCCCAAAACTGCGACTAAAGAATAATAATAAAAAAAACTCTTTTGGGTTTACACAGTATGAGAGAGAATGTAATGATGTGAAAGAAATAAAAATGTGAGACGATGAAGAAGAAAAAATTGTTTTTGTGTAAACATTTAAACCGTTATGATGTCGATGCCTTTCATCATCAGCATGCGGACGTTTGAAAGTAATGCGCGAGAGATCACAGACACAACAACATTAGAATTTTTTTTATGTCTTCGTCAATATTTTACTTTTATTCATCTCTAATACGAACAACTATCAATTTAAAATGATCAAAAAAGAGAGAGGAATTTAACAAGAATTTTTGCTAAATAAAATTTTATTAGGAGCAAGTTTTAATTAAAAAATTCACATTTAAATGTGATGTGTTAACGAATGCATAAAAAATCGATGATCTCAGAGAAAAATTTATTTTCGGAATGGTTATAAATTCGCGATAACTCATATAAATTAACAAAAACTAAAAGGCAATCTTGATAATGTCAGCGAAAAGAAGTGAATATTGATGTTCCTACATATGTTTTAAATGGGAAAGTTTCACCCACGTATTTCAATGACCTTTAGCTTGAACAAAAATAAATAAAACATCTTCTAAACGACGACATCAGGTTCATGACGAAATAAAATTTCTTTATACAAGATTTGTTAATAAACGACATAAACACATGTGAATGTACATTGAAAAAAAAAGATTTCACCTGTTTCTGGTTTTCTGAAAAAAAAAATAAAAGAATAGAGCATGACAGTGCGGCAAAGCGTCCCCATTTTGATCACGTACTTTCAACCTTCTCTCTTTCGCTTCATTGACCCAAATATTTAAAAATCCATACTCAGTATTCCTCTTGCGAAAACGAAATTATACACACTTTTTTGTTGTCATCAATGGCATGTCTGTCCACTTTTCGTTCGATCGTCGTGTTATTGAAATTAATTTTTTTTGAATCATCCAGCACGAAAGAAAGTTGTTTTTGAGTTTGTAAATTTTTGCTCAAGTGGATTTCAAGAGATTCTTGTTGATGAGTCAATGTTGCTTTTGCTTCATGCAAATATTACAATCTCTCATTCATTTCCCATGAAGACGTGAGAGCATAGTGAAAAATAAGAAAAATATGCCTAATCTTAATTGAATATGAGAAAAATGAAATAAATTTTATCTAATCTTTATTAAAACAATGATGTCACGTATTTTATGTATGTTCATTCATATTGGAATGCCTTTCTAACATTCTTATTGTTCATTTTAATTTTTAAATTTTATTATTTTGGGATAGACATTTTCAATTAATTCTGATGACCCATCTATGCTGAATTTGAATTAGATGATTTTTTTGCGTTTGCTTACAATTCACAAACATAAATCATCATAAAGTGACATTACTATGACATTTTTAGATTTGCAAGGTTTCTTTCTCTGTCTCGTAAAAAAAGGCTGATTTGATGCTGTCATACGTGACCATGAAATTGTTATTATACTTCATCTTTTTCCCTTATTGGTCATATAATAAAAAAGTTCTACCAAGCTTACTTTTTTTGTACACTTCACTAACTTTTCATATGCTGACGCAGAATTTATGTGCATGAATGTGAGACAATAAAAGGTCATTGAAAAATGCAACAAGCATAAATTTTAATCGTTATTGAAATGTCGAATGGTAAAGCTGATAACAGTAGAGTTGAATGTGGCGAAAAAAAAGTTTATTATGAGACATGTCGCAAAAAATTTAAATGAAAACAGCAATAATAGCAATAACGAGAAAGAAAAAATCTGGTTGAAGGGGAGAGACATCGAGCTAGCTAACAAGCGGCACATATAGTGGCACATTCATGATGATAACAAAATAAATTACTCTTGATTGTGATGTTAGAATATCATTCTGTTTAATAAAAACATCCGTTAGTGTGACTTTTTGTCACTTGTGTAAAAAATTCTGAAAATTATGCTCTCACTATACCTTTTTTATCATTGAGATCAAATCTTGTACTCGTCATTGCTATTTATTAATATTGATCGAATCTATTTGGACAAGGGCAGTTTAAAAATAAATATGATTATCAGCGAGATGTAAGAGAGAGAGAGGGTTGAAAATACCTATTGACTGACCGATTGTGCATGGAAGTTTAAAAAGGGTTCGGTATTCACTCAGTTAGTCCACTTATAAGTAGATTCATGTTCAACAACTCAGTTCAATATGCTAAATATGTATGTGCACATGTTTGAGAGAAAGAAGTGAGGGAAAATAATCTTAAAATCAATAGAATTTGTTTTTGACAAAAAAGTACACAATATTTTTTTCTCTTCTTCTAAATCGACACAATTAGGAGTAGGAGGCTTTGTTCATGATTCATGATAAATTTTTGCTTAAGGCTATACGAAATAATGTGTTTTACGAAATATTGAGAAAAAATTCAATAACAAAAGTTTCCTTTTCAAGAATTTTTAATTAGAATTTATTGAAATGAAATAAGCCTATAAGATTCTTGGAAAATAAATAAAAAAATACTGAAACTCTTTCTTCTTTCTATAAAAATGATGATTTTTGTTTTAAAAAAATTATACAAGAAGAAAAACTTTCGAACAAAATTTCAAAGCTGATTAATTTCATAACCTGTCATAGAGAAGATTGAAATTGAATTAAAAAATCAATATTCCAGCAAAGTAATAAATTTCAAATTTCTAGTTAAATGATAAATCAAAATTTTGTACAAATTCAATAAAAATCATGGAAACAAATATTTTTAACTAAATAATGGGCAATTCTCTGAGTGAGCGAAATTCGAAAAAATGCGTTTTGTAATTCTTCTTCAACTTGTTTTTGTTCGATAATTTTCAATTTCAATTTTTCACTAATTAAACCAAATATTCTCTATGAATAATGAATACCTAAACTGTTTTATAATTAAAATATATTTAGGAAGACATGTATTAGAGAATAGCTAAGGGAATTTCAGCAAAAGTTTGTTCCTTAATTTTGTAAACAAAAATTTCGAAACTGTCAAATCGTTTTTGAATTCTACAAATTGCAATTTGTGTTACTAATTGACGCTATTTTCTCCTATAAATCGTTGTTTAAACG
>JACWBX010000273.1:0-11204 GCA_014622435.1 Polypedilum pembai
TTAGATGGGTGACGGGAAATTAACAATGAACTATAGTTGAAATCAACAATATAAAATAGTTAAAATTTTTTTTAATATTTTCAAATTGTAAAATTTAACAATATTTATTGTTAAATTTATAATTTTAATCGTTGAAATTTTAACAATTGTTATAGTAAATTTTAAAATTATGATGTTTGAAAAAAATTTACAAAAATTAACAATTAAATAGTAAAAACAACAATTATAATATTAATCTCAAATTCAACTATCGAAATTGTTCAATTTTGTATGGAAATTACAATTCTTATAGTTAACAATTTCTCTGAGTGCAGTAATAGTAAGCAGAGAAAGGAAGAAATGAAGAAGCGTCATTTTCACACTTTATGGGTCTTGATCCTAATTAGAAAATATTTCTCTCTCTTTTACTCTATAGAAAAAGGTACATGAAGATGCTATTTCTCACTTACTGCTGCCGCTGATGATGATATAAAATGTACGAGAAAAAGGAAGAAAAAATTTCCTTCCTTCCTAGGAAAGATGCTAATTTGGTTCTAACAATCGCTTTATGTACACGTTATACATACCTTTTTCTTCTTTTTTCTCTCTCTCTCTCTTTCAAATAATTGGAGCGTACCAAATTGAGCTGATTCATATGGAAGAGAAATTGAATTGAATGGAGAAAAAGAAAAAGAGAAAGACAACGAAGATGGTGATGATATTAAAGAATGGTTGTTTGCTTTTTCCTTCTTCATCTTTGTCATATATGTTTGAATACAAAAACGAATGAATATAGACACTCATCAATGGGAACAAAAGTCTCTTGGAATAGCTTTCTATATTGACAAACTAAACAAAATGAAAGGAAAATTTGATTTGCCACGAGGCATTAGATATATATCAGAATAAGTTCAATATGTAGATTGGGCGAGGCATTTCATATTGCTTGAATAAATCATGAAATCCTAAATTAAGTTTTAAGCTCCATTTGATATTTAAACTCTCGAGAAATGTTTTTTTTTCATTTATACAATCATTCTCTCTGCCTACTTCTCGCCACTGAGTTGAAAGTCGGATTTACAGTCTTGTTATTCTTTTATATTGTAATTTGTTGTTACAATGCTTGCTGAGGCTCGAAGCAAAACATGAGATGGGGGATTTAATTACTTTTTATGTCAATATTCTCGCTCTCTCCTCCTTCTTTGTATACTCTAGGAATATGTTGTTCTAATGAAAACCAACTTTTTAATAAGATTTATGGTTGATTTATGTGTACAAAATTAAAATTACTTCTTTCTCTTCTGTTTCTTTTCATTCCATGCCAACGAAAACAACAACAATAACATAAACTATGCAATATAAACACCAAAAAAACATACAACAGTGACGACCGCTTATCTTTGGCAGAATTCACGCTCATCTGTCGAGCACTATTTCGCAATGATAAAGGACACATTTACATCGTTCCCTCGGATCAGTTGGAGCAAATGTTTGCTGTTTTCGATAAAAATCAGGATGGTGAGTCGAAAATATTTTTCATTTGCAATGAATGAAGCTTAAATTACTAACAAAAACACTTGGTTAAGTGCGATGAAATTTCAATGCTCGCAAAATATTTTGCTCGCCTTCTAAATGAAAAAATTAATTTGTGCTCGTAACTAGAGTTTGATGAGAAATTCTTACCTCAATGATGCTCAAATGAAGAGCGCTCTCTCATCATCGTGAGATTAAATTAGATCGACAGAGAATGAAATTCGATTATGAAATCAATGCATGAAAACATTTAATTTTGAGAAAATTCATTCATACCACAAGTATATTAATAGAAGACCACGAATGTTGATGGAATTATCAAAAAATCTAACCAAAATCAGAAAAAAATAAACACATGTATGTGCATGATATGAAATCTTTTATTCACTGATAATCCTATCACACAAAACAGAAAATTTTTTCTCTCTCTCTCTTTTTATTTTATCAATATATTGAAAATGTCAAAATGGTGTGGAGTAGAGAAGAACGAGATTGTCAAAGTTTCGCCAAATAGACAGGCAGCAGTAGCAGCAGTAAAAGAAATAAAAGGGAGAGAGAAAAGTTTTAATCTTATAGAATAAAAATGTCGTGTCAAAGCATAAATTTTCGATTTCCATTATCGCTGTCTCCCTCTCCCTCACAACCTCGTTTGCTACCAATTCACCAACTCGCTTTCTCGCTCAATTGTGTGAGTAAGAGAGAAAATTTTTCATTGAAATAGCGGTTGTGGTTCATTCAAATGGAAAACTACATTTACATTTTAATAATTTTTTTAGCGATAGCAAACGAGAAGAAATAATTTTTTAATAAAAATCGCATACGAAAAAAAGAGAGAATTTTTAATTTTCTTTTGACCGCACCTAAAATATACTACATTGATATGATATTTCGAGATCATGATGAATTTCATTACTTTGTACTTTGCGTGATTATATGAGTGCGAATGAAGGCAGTTTGTTGGCTGGCTGTAAGAAAAACGATGAAATCGCATAAATGAAAATTAATTGAAAATTTTCCCTGCGCCAACTTCATTTATTAAATATGTATATGAACTTGGCTTCAATGAAAAATTTAATGATAGAGCAATGATGAAAAGATCTTTAAATTTTTTCCTTTGATGATAAATTAGGGGACAGAAAATTTATAAAATAATCCTGGTAGTTTCATTCAACCGTTAGAGAATTTTCAAGAAGTCCGCGACATGCAAATACGATTTTTCGAAATTATTCGAATTTTAAAAAGTTTGTTAACAAAATACTTAAATTATATTATTTAGTTAGTTATTATTGTTTTTCTTTATAAAAGAAGTTATCAAAAATCTAATCCAGGCTTGATTTCAAATGATTTTAGCTTAAAATTTGAATTATTTTGTTTTAGTTTCAAAAAATATTTTCGAAAATTTCGAAAATTCAAAATCTGTTCGAAAAGGGGTGTGAATATACGTTTGAAATTTTATTTTCAACGGTCAAAATTTTTTAATGAAACTACCAGAAAAATAATATTTTTTTATTTCTTTTTTTAGGTTACATAGACCGAGATGAATTTACATTTTGTTGGAATTCATGGATCAAAACTGTAAGTTTATGTAAATTATTGAATTTTTTGATTGATTAAACAAAAATTTTAAACTAAAAATTTGTCTCTATTCAATTTGTTAACCTTCATTTCCTAATAACAATGTTTAATAAAATTCAATGTTGCCATTTTACAATAGCACAATTACCAATGAAACCAATAAAAAAATTCCCTCACTTCTACCGTAAAATTTTATTTTTTGAACACAATTAAGCACTGGCGTCAATAAAATGTAGCAAAAATCTATCAATAATCTGCATCAATGTGTCAATTTGTGTCATCATCATTGCTTCATCTCCGAATAAAAATTTGTTTCCTACGCCATTTGATTGTTGAAAGATAATTATTCTGCTTAATTGAGTCATTGATCTAAATATGCTCATAAAATATATGTATAAGTAAACAACAAATGAACAGCAATGGAAAGATAAGACAAAAATCTATCACTTTATTCTCGCTATTTCTTTTCTTCATTCGCATACTCAAGTGATTGATGTACAACAAAGGATGCTGAATATATACAAGATGTTGTTCGCTATTGATGCTGATGTTGCTCACTCACCATTCATGTCTGCTATCGATGATTTAGTGTACATGAATGAACCTTTGAGGACACTTGGGAGAAGCTTTATAGCGCCATTTTTTCGCTTCATTGTGTTGAAATCTTTTTTTATCATTATTTATGATTTCTCTCTCGTCTCTGTCTGACTTGGGAAAGAGAAAAGGCCACTTAGGAGAACTTTCATATCATAATAATAGCGCTGAGCATTTGTAACAATTTCTACTTACACAATATCATCTGATTTTTCAATCAATAAATCAGAAAAATATGATTCTGATCTTGGATATAAAAAATTTCTTATGAAAAATTTTTTATTTTCGTTCGTTGTTCTCATACACATCATTGTAATGATGACCGAATTTTCATCAGCTTGTCTTGCTAACAACACATAAGGCAATGAAAAATTGGCACACAATTGGCAACTCTTTATCATCCTTTGTCGTCGTCGTCGTCGTTGTCATGTGAAAGACATCATTTTTAAATAATTCTCTCAACAACATACACACATTTCGTTTCATAAGAGGATAAGAGCATGAGTAATGATATTTACCAGCAGTTTCGAAAATTTTCTCACACCAATTCAATAGAGTTTTTTGAGCGTCATATGGTAACATCATTTTTTCTTATATGATGAATATCAACAATAACAAACGCATAAGACATAAAAATATTCCTTCTCTTGGACATGTCATTTGATATGTTCATCGAGCCAAATTTAATTTCATTTGATTTCTATCCATTGCAAATGGTGAATGAGTTTGTCCACTTGTATGATAGAAACTGAAATTGAAAAAAAGAGAGTGAGAAAAAATAGAAATGTTTCACATTCACACACACATTTTGCTACTGCTACGAGAATTTTATTATACATTTCCGGTTCATTCACGTGGAATTAAATCCCTTGCTTGATTACACTTTTTTTTCCTTTTCTCTTGGAAATATGAGAGTGAGAAAAAAATAAGCGAAGGTGTAGGTAATGGAGGTTATTGTGCTTGTGCGTTCGTGTTGAGCTTTGCTCATGATGAAAATGAATCCTTTTCGAGGTTCATTTAAAGAACTTTGACACTTGCTCTATTCAATGAGTATGATATTTAATTTAACGAAAAATTTAAAAAATGCAATTTAGTGATCAAATATTTTCCTTTAAAAATCTATTTCACTTTTTATTCACAGATTGTGAGACCGATAAATGCTTATCTTGTTGTCGATGTGCAAAATGACTTCATAAGTGGTTCTTTAAACATCAGCAATTGCTCCGCACAACAGAATGGTATTGAGGTGAGTACAAAGAGAGGAAGCTATTAAATGTTTATTCCTCTTATCTTTTGCTATAGATTGAAAGTTTATTTCTTTTTCTTTATCTCTCTGTGTTTGCTCCTCCGTGAATTTTTGCTCATAAAGATACTCTAAATGCTCTCTTTTTGGCCCTTGTTGTTTGCTTTCCTTTCCGTTCGTTTTAATTTCCGGGCATTTTTTCTTCTCTCATCTACCCTTGTCTAGGTTTCTATAGAATAAACAGACTAGCAATATAAAATTTCTTTCTTTTTTTTTTTTGCAAATGCTGATGATAAAGTTTACAGCCATTATCGGGTTGCTATCATCTACAAAAAGATCCTCACTCCAAGCAAATTTAATTGAAATGAGAAGAATACAGAAAAAAAAACTCTTAACTTTCACAAAACTCGTGCCTGAGTAAAACGTAAAATGTGAAAAAAGTTCATTGGTCGTTATGTAATACGAAGCAATAGAAAAAATAATTAAAACTTCTTCTTATTCTTTATCAAATCTCTTTCACTTTCACACTACATGATGACCTTTCTCAATGGTAATCATTTTTTGAATTTTAGAATTGTGTGAATGAGAAAAGTTGAAAAAATGAAAATCCAATTAATTTTCATTTTCAATCTCATCTTTTTCTCATTTGATATTCATAAAAAATTAATAATATTTTTCTCTATGGTGAAATTTCATTTTCAGAAAAGGTTAAAAAGTTGGTTAAATGATTTAAATTTGTACCTTTGTCTCTAAACTAGAATCTACCTAATTTAAAAGTTAAAAAAAATCACGCTTATATAAAAATAAGATCCTGGCTAATTACATTCTACCGACAGTTTCTTTTTAAAATGGTCAAATTACTCTGAAAATAGTGAAGTAAAGGAAAATTTTCCAAACGATTCAATTCCAATTTTCCTTTTTTGAGCGAAATTTTATTCCCTTTCTTTTTCTCATTATTTTTCATAAAGAATTCACGTCTGAAAGCTATAGTCAACTAAAGTGTGGTTATTAAAGTTTATCGATATTGAAAAATATCTGTATAATAAATAAAGATTAAAAAAAAAAAGTCAGTAACAATAATAAAAATCGTGAGGTCTTTATTAAATAAACTTTTTTCAACTCCCTTTTTTATTATAAGCATCTTTTTGTTGATGACGTGTGAAACAATATTGAAATTTATCGTCCATTAAAGCGGTTTGCAAAATAATATGAAACTTTTCCCTCTAACCACATTCGACAATCAACTTTTTCCATCGTGATACAAAATTATCAATTTATAACCTTCAGTGATATTTTTTTTATTACTGTTGTTACTTATTGCAATTTTCTCCACCTTATTTCATTTTTCCCAAAGCAGTTACACAGCAGTCACAGTCATCTCTTTTTCATGCTTTTAAAGTTTCTGCTTCAACATTTTATTCTTATTCGAATACAGACATATATATAGAGTCGTAAATCAAACAGTTTTATTATAACGTCGAGGAGGAAAGAGTTGCTCTTTTCCGAAGAAAAACAGCAAACGAATTGGGTTACAAGCAGTGAAGTGAAATAAACAATAAGTGAGAATGAGAACAATGTAAAATATTTGATAATACATAAAATGAAATTTTATAATATCTTTAATTCTCTTTCTTTCTCTCTCGTGGGATGTAGCGAAGAAAAAAAATGAAAAGTTTTAATAGTTTCTCGTGAAATTTTTGTGTTGAATGTCTGCAATAGAATAAGAGAATAAAATATAGAAATGTTTCTTTTTCTCTACTTTTTAAATTCTTAGTAAAAACTTTTTCATTTTTGCGTAATTCTTTTTATTTTACATTATTTCTTGACTTCAATTTCTTTCATTTTGATAAAAAGTATCAAAAGGTAATTTTTCTTAAATGTAAGAGATTATATGGTGGACAATGAGAAAATTCTGGATTCAATTTCAAATAATCCTTTTAAAGAAGAATAAAAAAACTTTCAATACAGAAGATCATCTTTTATTTTAACAAAAAAGTTTCTCTCAAATCCATTTTAAAGTTCTTTACCAAAGTATCTCTAACACGACGCAGAAAACGATAAATATTGTCTACACTAATCTACCATATCAAATCACATGTGGAGCATATAAGAAGGAGATAAAATAACATAAAAGTACAAGACATGCTATAACTTATTGTTGAAACTATAACATTTATGAATATCCATCATGCTATCATCATGAGTGGTGTTTTATGCTTAACATTGCTCTCTTTCTCTCTATCTCTACACCTAACTTTCACACATGTGTGTATTCATTTAATGAAGGAGCTTCAGTGAAAGAGAGGCAGATATACATCCTCATCTTCACAATTTATTTGGATTAGTTTCTGCAACTATTATATGACACAACCGAGCACATCATGTCGCTATATATGTATGTTTACATTTTAGGTTGAGTCATGAATGTAAATAGAAAACATACAGATCTTACAATACACGAGAAAAGGTACAACTCTGACATGCTTTGCCCTCTTTACCTTCACAGATCACACATGTATATGTATAAAAAGAAGATTTCTTTTTGGCAACTGTACCGAAAAAACAGTAGCGGTGAGAAGAAATAGTGTAGAGGGAAAAATACTGATTAAATTTTCATAGAAAATGTTCAACTTATAGTTTGCCTTCTCTCTTTTACCAGTAGTGGCAGCAGTGTGAAATAAAAAATACTGTAAGCAAAAACCATTCTATTATGTGTTCACTTCAAGAGAAGAATTTTATTTTTTTTCTCTCTTATTGCATACTCTTTAAATGAAACATTGGAGAATACAACGAAAATGAATAATAGAGAAGCTTTTTTTTCTGGTTATGCCATATTCATTCCTTTCATTCATTCTTTTGCAACTTTACTTTACTCGAGAGTAAAATATATTTAGACTGCTAAATGAATGTGCCATAGTGATGCCATAATTTGTAACTATTTTGTAGTTAAATTAATGATACTTTCTGTAGCTTGCTTTCGCTCTTTCTTCCCACATGCCTCATCATCATCAGCATCGTATATATAATACGAGGAAAGGAAAATTTCGAATAAAATTACCTTCTTTTGTGTAAAATGAAAAATGAATTACGTGACCAATTGCACTTGTTGAAAATGAATTTACTTTATTTTGATTTTTGTAGTAAATGTTATTTTGCTTAAACTTGTGATTTTTACAATTTAAATATATTATAAAAAATGTGTCATTTTTCTAACGCAGCTGATACTCGCAGTCATATGAAGTATATTCTCATTCATTATAAGCGAATGAACTAGGTATTATAGTTCCATGAATAATTCTTTAAATTGGCACATCTTTTACTCTCTTTCTTGTTCGTCTCACATACTACTAGAATGACTCGCAAAATTGACAATAGATTCTCATTTTGATAAAAGCAAGTTCTACACGTAGAGATGAAGAAAAAATTACCTGAGTGAATCATATTTTAAATTTATTGAAGCATGATTTGCATTCTCTCTTTACTAAAGCTTATAATATTTCAAATGACATGCATGAGAAATTTTCATATATGCTTGTATGCAGTTGTTCTTTTGCTAAGAGAAAAGAGTAATATAAAAAAAATTCATTCATTCAATGATGAAAAAGTATGGAATGTGATATGATTTTCACTTTTTTAGTATTAATTTAAAGCTTAAATTTCATTTATGAAAAAAAAGGATGCTAATTTTTGTGGTAATTAAAAGCTTAAAAAAATTGTTGCTGAAGACGTAAAAATCTTTTATCATAAAAACAATAGAAAAACCTAAAAATAATAAATCCATAAAGTCTCGATTAACGATTCTCCACAAAGAAAAAGAGAATTTAATTCAATTCACGTTTATCTCTACTCTAAATTGCGTTCGCATAATCTGAAATAACAAAAGCATAGAGTCGAGACAATAGCGAATAAAATGAGACTGTAGATGAAAATTTTTACACCATCAGATAATTACGTAGAATGAGAGCAATGCCTAAAATTAAATATTTAACAGAATAATTTAAACTTTTTTGTTAGCATCGAAGTCGTCGTTTATCGTTACTTGACGAGGAGCGAAGAAAAAGTTTTTTTATGGTCGATTTTGAATAAACCACAATTTCAATTTCTCTCTCTCTGTGTATTTTCGCAGGTAATTGAACCAATCAACAAGCTAATAGACACGGTTGAGTTTGATGCGGTCTTTTATTCACTCGATTGGCATCCGGCCGATCACGTATCATTCATTGACAACATTAAGCAGCGTCCAATTCATCCAACGAGTCCTGTAAGTATCGATGACAACGTGTGTAAACACTTAAAAATATCAGCCATTGATGCATATATACGAGCACATTAATAGACGCCATAAATCATATATCAAACATCATATCATGATGTGATGCATACGATTATATTTACATGTAAATGTGTATATGTGTTTGGTAATGACGGGTAACATGAATTGCATAATAAAATCCTCCAATTTGAACCTCCATTTCGGGTGGGAATTATTATTATTGCAGATCACTGTATCGATTTATGCGAAATACATTATCAAATTGCAAATTGTCAAAGAATTAATTGCTTTCGAGTTGTAATAATGTGAATTTTGGATTAAAGAAAACTTTAATTTTTCCCAAAACAAAATTTCATTATCATGTGACGATATATAACACTCATGGACTTTTGCCAATGCAAAACAAATATCCTTATATGACTCTATGAAAAAACTCACATTTCTGAAGCTCTATTCATCGCAGAAACAATTTTTTGATTTTATCATTTTCAAGAGAGAGTTCATTTACAAAAAAGCAATTGCAGTTTATGAATAAATAGCAAGAGTATTGAGGAGAATGGAAAATTGTTCAAACATAGATAATTAAGTTCTTCTTTTTTTTTGCTCTGTCCATTCTCATATCGTATTTTGCAAATTTTCAAGGATACTCTCTTCTCTTTTTATCATTCGTTGTATACTCTCTCAATGATATTGTCATGTCCCTAAAGGACAATTCAAAATGTGGAAAATGTATGCATACATGTGTTGTGTATAGGACGAGAGAATTTTCATTGAAAATTAAGGAAGCATCATCAGAGAAATGTGAATGTAAATGGTTCATTGAGAGAGAAAATAGTGCTGGCTAGGTAAAATCTAGTGAGATAAAAAATGAAAGCTTCATCTCCCTTCAGTGTTTTGCAGATGAACATAAAAGCTTCATGACAATCCTCCTATTAACTGAAGTGATGACGTAATAAAAGTCGGTCGAAACAATTTCTCTAAAATTTATTACGAAAGAATAGAGTATGAGAGAGAATAAGGCGAAAATTTTTATGCTTTCACGCCTTACGGGAATGATCAACCATCGTTTGTGTCCCTCACTGCTTCTTTTTCATATAGATAATAGAATACAAAAGCATTTTTGATTCATGTGGTCATGTTCTTCTGATATATAATAATGAAGAGCAGAGATGAGCCAAGCAAGCGAGAGAGAAAAAATGTTGTTATGACTTTAAGGGATGATGATGGTAATCAGATTAAGAGAAAGAAACCATTTATGGCCCTTTTTGCTTTTATCTCGCTCTATAGCACTGGCTTTTTCGCACTGGTTTGCCTGCGTATGTAAAACGGAACCTTTTTTTCCTTTTGATGAAAAATTTTGATGCATAAATTATTGATGAAAACTTTTTACGAGCACTTTAAACATAATGAGATATGAGTTGATGGTTGAAAAGGCAAAATTATATATGCATTTATAACCATAACAGGAGAGGAAGTCATAAGTCTATTAAAAATTATACATTATGACTTCCTCTTACATTCAATTAAATTTATTTGAAAATGATAAAAGACTGGTAATAAAAAGTTTAAATTTATTCTCATGATACAATTTTTCATTCCTTAACTACAGTTAAATGCTGACAATGCAGCGGTTTATGATACCGTAATATTTGCTGGACCGTAAGTTTAACTGTATTGATTTTTTAAAGCATGTAAGCTTTATCTAATATTTTGCTTTTTCCAAATTTAAACGAAATTTAAAAATTAAAAACCACACTTTTATTGAAGCGAACTAAAAAGTAGAAAATAAGCTTTTAGGTCTCTTGTCTTCTGATGAAGTCTTTATGGTGAAAGTTACATTTGATTATTTAATTCTATAATTTTAGTCTTACACTACTACACTTAATTATATGTTAATATTTAACACTATAAAAGTGTGGGTCGCATATTATTAACTCCGTCGTGTATTATATTATGATTAGACAATATTATGCAGTAGATAATATTAATTGTAAGATGCGCCCCACA
>JACWBX010000274.1:0-31316 GCA_014622435.1 Polypedilum pembai
TTTATCACTGTTTGCTTAGCAATTCAAAAGAAGACTCTGAAGCGGGTAGAAAATTTATTTTCTTCTTTTTAGTTGGCGAGAAAAACGTTGTTTTTTAAAAGTTTTTTAAATTTGTTTTTCAATAAATATGTCATAAATATGATGAATAATCAGAATATTGAGAGAATGGTCTTGTTTTAAGACCAAATCAACAATTTTGCCAAGTGATTTTTAACGTATTTTTCTAGTTTTGTAAATTGCATATGCGCACATATATTCGAATATTTGCTCAACCCTAAAAAATTATATTATTTTTGAAGAAAAAGTCTGATAGAATTTTTTAGTTTAATTTGAAAATGTAAACAAAGTAGAAAGACTTTTTTTTTGACTAAATTATAAATTGTTGATAAAAAATATGTCTGGTTATTGTAAATAATAAAAATATACAAAATTAGTTTGTAGAAATATAAAATTTGTGAAATTTAAAATTTTCTTATTTACAGAATTTTTAAGGAAGAAAACAATTACAGAAAATTCTCGATATTTTCGTGAAATCTCCATGAAAATGTTGTCAATAAATTTTTACAGAATTCATTGGAATTCGCATGGTGAATATATGTGAATAATCTGTGGATTCTGTGGAAATTCTACAGAAATTATTTGCATATTTTTCTGCAAAAAATTCCGTGGAAATTCTTTGTTTTCAGTACTACAAAATCATTTTTGAGCAGTCAAAGCTATTAGAAATATTCCACAGGCTATTTTAACTGATGAGTTTTGCATCTTGATTTCAACTTCTGACATTAGACATACTTTACATTACACAAGATCTCAGCTAAACTATCACAAACTTAAGAGTTTTTATCTTTAAAAGTGTATTCCGAGAGCGCTTGAATAAACGAAGCAACTTAAGTTATGAACGCCTGAGAAAGCTTAGCATGGGCTCAAACCTGAATAAGGAAATATACTGATCTTCAGATCGAGCGCTTGAATCTCTTGATCAATGAAATGCTCAGCTGGAAATTTGTTTGATAGTTTCATACAAAATATTTTGGGTTTTAATGTTTGTTTTAGTTTTGCTGTCAAAATATTACAAACAGGAAAACATTCATGTTAGCAAAACTAATAATTTTTTTTTAAACTAAGGTAAAAAAAATTTCCATTCAATTTTTATTTTAATCTTTAACAATGAAGTCTTTTATGAAATTTAATTTAAAAAATGTTTAAAATTTTTTTATTAATTTTAGTAACTTTGCTAAGTGTCGAAATTTCTATTTATACTTTTTCGGATTATTTAAATTTTGGAATAAATCGAAAATTTATTGAAAAACAAATAAAAACAAAAGAAGAACTAAAAAGTCATTATTTGGAGGTCTCTGATGATTCTGATTTTGAATTGATTATGAACCATGAGGAGAAAAATATAAAAAGTAAGTAGACCTATTTCGGCATTATGAAGATAAAAAAACATTATATAAAAAAAATTTCTTCTTTTATTTATTGAATTTTACGAGACAAAAATTGAGAAAATGAAAAATATTTCTTCCTTTTATCTTCATAATGCCGAAACCTAAAAATAAGTCAATTTTATAAATTTGCGAAGATAAGAACACTGGCTCTATCAAATATTATGGTTGAGAACAAAAAGGACTTAAATCGAGTTTGGGTTCAGTTTTTATAGGCAATCCAAGGTGACAGAATCTAATTCGTATTTATATAATCAGAGTCCAAAACTGTTCTTCAACTAACGATTTTTATCGATTAGTCTTTTTATTTTCAATTCGAGTAAATTTAATTGACTTTTAGTTACTTGCAATTTAATTTTAAAACGATTTTGGACTTTGCAATTAACTCATCATCATCATCAATGAGGTTCAATTTTAAATTTTGAAATTTGTAATTTTTATTGTAGAACGTGAAGTTAATACAGAAAATGAATCAAAAAATTCAGAAAGTCTTTCAACAGTCACTGAAACCTCACAAGATGAAAATTTGCTATCAACAATTTCTTTAAATGATGGACAACAAACAACACATGATGAAATTTCTGATCAAAGCATGAATAAAGGTGAACCAACAGGAATTGATGAATCTTTTAAATATAGTGGACTTGTAACTGATGATTTGCCATCAACTAATGAAGAAAATTCAAAATCAATTTCAGGAAATCAAAATTCAACTACAACAATAAAAAGCCATGAAAATGTTACAGAAATTGAAAATACAACAAGAAAAAGAAGACAAAGAACATCAAAAACTATAAATAATCACAACTCAAGAGTTAATGGAAAAGAATTTAATTCAACTTTAACAACAATTTCTAATGAAATTTCAACAACAAAAGAAATTTCAAATTTAGCAACTCAAAATCACAAAAATTCAACTGAATGTCATAAAACATCAACAACAAAGAAAAGTCCAGTAAGTTTGGGAAATTTCACTTTAAAAACTTTTACAAGAACAGGAACAACAAGTAAAAAATTGACAACAAGCTATGAAATGTTAAATACAACTAAAAGTTTGACATTTACAACAAATAAAATTAATGAAACAACAACAGTTGGGAATTTGACCAGTTCAAGTACAAATTTGAATGAAAATCAACAAAATTTAACAACAAAGTCAAGCAATTCTACGACTGCAAGTAGCTTAGAAAATAAAAGCACAACAAATTCAGAAATTTCATTAAATTCAACTTTGAATAATGCTACAGCAGTGACAAGTAAAAATAATTCAAATTCAACATCTTTAGAAAGCTCAACAATGTCAACTTCAAGTAATTTAATTACAAGTCAAGTAAATAATGAGAATGAAATTTCGACAACAACAAAAGAAATTCATGAAACAATTTCGAATATTGAAGAAGCAACAAATCATGAAGATTTGTCTTCATCAACAACAATTGATGAAAATTCAGAACATTTGACAATCACAACAAATTCAGAATCAACAACTGAGTCAATTGATGAACAAAATTTGACAAAACAAACTGAAACAAATCATGAAGTTACAGAAAATCATAATTTAGATTCAACAACAGTTGATTTAAATGAAGTTTCAATTACAGAAGAAAAACACAATGTAGAAGGACAAACAGGTAAGAAATTTATTGTTAAATCAGAGTTGTTAGGCAAAGCTCGCCATTTTCAGTCAGTTTGATAAATATCTCAAAATTGGAACTCTGTAAGAGGTTGTTCGTAATATACGTAACGCAAAATTTGACCATTTTAAACCTCCTTTTCCTCCCTTAACGCTGTCGCCATATTGAACTTAAAATTTTTGTATGAAGCATAACGCGACCTCAGACTTGCTCCCCCTTTATGTTTTGTATTTTACAAACAACCTCTAAATTTGAAAACTCTTTTACTGCTGTTTCTATATTTTTTTGATTTTCATACAAATTTTTATTTTCAAAATCTTCATTTCTTAGACTTAAATCATAAAAATGAAACAAAAATATTTAAAACTTGCGTCCAAACAGAGTTGTAAAAATAGAATTTACTTTGTAGCTTCTGACTGCTTTCTACAGTAGATTTTGTCTACTAGCCACGGACCAATAGTTTAATGATTCTGCTTTCAAATAATAATTTGCTTAAAAAATTTCATTAATTTTCAGCATCAACAACTTTAATTACCTCAACACTTCACACACTATCAAAAACAATTTCAACAACCAAAAAATCAACTTTAAAGCAATGGCAAAAGAAATCAACAACAGTAACAAACAAAATAAATCATCGTTGGTCAATTTTTTTTGAATCAGGCACAAGCAAAACAGAAATGATGACACCAAAGCCATATTTTGGTGTTCCAAGATTTTCAGTTCAATATAAATTTTCATTGAGATTTCCAACGAGAAATCCAAATGAAGTTGAACAATTTGTTAAAGAAACGACAAGAGAAATGCGGAAAAGTGAAGGTTTTAAGTTTGTTGGATGAAAATAAAAATTTCTTTTTAAAAATTTTCAAAAAAGTTTAAGGTTTGACATTATGTAGATAAGAAGAAGAATTTTCTTTTTTTTATTTATTTTTACAAGAAGAAATCACGATGGAGAAGAAAATCAGATCAATAATTTTTCTTACCTGCGTAACGTCGAATCTTAAAAAATTTAATGAAATTTTGAACCAAAGTTGTAAAAGTAGAATCTACTTTATTGATTTTTGCTAAATGGCTACAGTAGATTTCGGCCACTGGCTACGGTCCAGTAGTTTAACAAATTTGTTTAAAACAAAAAGTTTCGTTAAAATTTTCTAAAGTTCTCTCATAGATGGCGCTTAAAACATCTAGTATCGCCATCTATAATTTTCATAGCGGAATCTTTCGAAAGCTTTTTAACGACGAAAGCTGAAAATTTATAAATTTCTTCAAAGTCAAATTTTGTGACTTTTTAAAAACAATTCTTTATTCACCAATTTAATAACCCGTAAAATAATTTCAGAAAATATTTTTATGAATTTTTGAAAGTTGATGAATTTTGATTGTGACTAATTTGGACTAAAAATGAGAACTCTTGATAAGAAATAAAATTTTTTTTATTAAAATCATCAAATCTGCTTCTTTTCATTCAATTTTCAGTATAATAAACTGTCAAAGTTAAAATCCAATTAGCCAGAATCAAAATTTATCAACATTGAATTTTCTCCAAAATCTCAAAATTTTTCTCCATCTCATTCATCTTTTCTAAGTTTCTTACTAGAAACTTCAATAGCATCAAGCCAAATTTTCAATTCTTCAGGCTGTTCTGGTCTCTCAACATTAAATTTCTTCATCACATCCATAACATTAACTTTTGTAATATTTTGCTTTGACATTGCAATTGCACGAACAAAACCATCTAAAGTGATGAATTTTTGTTGCAAATAAATTGCTTTTTCGTCCCACCAAATTAATTCAGTTGTGATTTTGTAAGGATTGAAAATTGGAATTGTTCGACGATAACGAACTGATGAAGCACCTTGAACTGCTCCACCACCCATTGATTTGATTAGAGAGTAAATTCCAGTCAAGCCGTAAAAATGAAAACGTGCAAAATCAAGTTCTCGAACATAGCGAGCGTTGTTCATGTGACGAATGAAAATGTCAACATCTTGAGTTGTGCAAAGACCTTAAAAATATTTAAAAATAAAATTTTATTTAAAGTTTTTTTATTTGTCTTAAATTAACGAGAAGAAAATAAAATTATTTAAATTTTAGCATCTTTTAGGGTTCACTCGTTGGCAATTCTGTTATGGATCAACGTTTAAAGACTCAGCAAGCAAAAATAATTTTCACAGCCATCTACCAGTCTGTTAGAATTTTCCGTAGTAAAAATTGCCAAGCAACATTAACTTGAGCAGATAAAAAGTTTAAATTATATTTTGAGACAACCTTTAATATCTTATTATAGGAGTACCTGACTGAAAATTAGGCGAGTCTGACATGGGCATAATTCCCGCTCAGACCAAGACATGTCAAAGTGTCTTTTTTTTGCTTTTCTGACAAACTCTCAAAGTCCTGATGTGCAAACACAAAAATAAAGTAAATGAGAGCATCAAAAGGTAAATTATTGAACCCTTTTGATCTTTCATTTCTTGTCCATTTCTGTAAAAATTGTAGATGATGCTTTGGCCATAACGTAAAATTTTTCTCAATAGATGGCGCTATAACAAAAGATTAAAGATTTTAACGCCATCTACAATTTTTACTGCCATCTATCGGTCGGATGAAAGTTATGACTACGAAAATTTTAGATGGCGCTTCAAACGCAGCAAAATTTTTGCCAACAGATGGCGTTAATTTATAAAAATTAAGTATTAGCGCCATCTTATGGTGAAACTTTAAATATTGATCGAAACTCCCTCTATAATTTTCAAAGCGGAATTTTAATTAGACCAGTAGATGGCAGTAAAAATTGTAGATGGCGTTCAAAGCTATAATATTTTATTATAGAGTCATCTACAAAGGAAAAATTTACTTTATATTTGAAGTGTCATCTATAATTTTCATAGCAGTAAATTTCGATGGACTGGTAGCAGTGTTGTTACATAGGCGGCCTGTAATTGCCTGTGATATTATTTACAAAAAATTCCGCTATCGAAATTGTAAATGGCACTTCAAAACGATTTAGGCGCCTCTACAATTTCTAAAGCGGAATTTTTTGTAAATATTATCACAGGCAATCACAGGCTGGCTGTGTAACAACACTGACTGGTAGATGGTTTAAAGGCTTAAAACGATATTTTAATTTTTCGTTAACGCCAGAATCAATAAACCTTAAAATTTGTCTTACCATAAATTGTCGTAGTTTCAGTAATTTTTCTTTTCTTTTGAAATAAATATGCATAGCCAAAGGTGAAGACACAACGAAGAAAATAATTAACATCCCAAATTACATAAATTATTAACAAAACTGTTATGAGGCAAACCATTTTTGATTTTTATATTGTGTCAAAGCTAAAATAAAAAGAAATAATTTATTTTATTTATTTATCAATATTTTTAAAAAATCTCAGTGAGAAATTCAGATCCGGATTTTTCTAATATTTTCTCGATCCCAACATAAATATATTAGAATTATTTTAGTCCGGCCACTGGACTCCGGCTGAAAAAAATATTTCTCACTGAGATTTTCAATAAGATTAAAAAAATTAATTGAAAATTCATAAACTAAGGTGAACAATGCGGCAAAAATAAATGAAGCAAAAACTGTTGAATAATTCATTAACAAGGGGTGGACACTTAAAATTTTTATTTTAAATATTTTTCTAAATTTTATACGGTATAGAGCAAATTTGGCAATTTATTATATGCATACATGCACGGCACTCAATATTACGGAACTTTGGTTACTTTTAAGAATGGCAGTAAATAACTTGAAATGAAGATGTTTACACATTCAATGACCTAATATAATATTCTTACAGACTGTAGACAACCGATTAGGCCAGTTTTTTTTCAAAGATTTCTTTTTTAATGAAAGCAAATACTTTGCCGTGTGAATGCCATGGATTGATGCATGCGAATGATAATTTGTGCGCATGGCTCCCGAAAGCTATTAAAGTTTCATTTTTTTCTGATACAAAGTTACATTATGAAATTAAAATTTTAAGAAAATTTTTAAGATTTTTCTCTGTAAAAAAAATTATTTTAGAAAATTTTAAGTCAATTTTCATTAAAATATACAATTTAAGTGTCTAACACTTGTTCAATAATAAACACCAATACATTGACAAATTTTCACTCACAATTTTGTAATTGTTTTTTTTTCTACTTGCACTTTGTTATTTTTATATTTTGCAATAATTAAATTTTAACTATAAATTTTTATAACTTCATAAACTTTCAATTAATTTCTTTTAATTCTCAATTGAACTACTGCAAAATTAATTTTTACAGTTATTTCTTTCCAACTCACCAAATGACCAAATAAAAAACTTGTTTCTACAAAAAAAGACCGATCGCTTTGAATTACCAACTATAAATGTTGTGGTATGTAAAAATTTATTATGAAAATGTGAACGTATTTGTTTAGCATGAAAAATTTTATTAAATTTTTATTTTTATTCAATTTTTAATTCAACAAAATTAAAAGCTTAAATTTATGAATGTAATTTTAAAATGATTATTTAACAATTTAAGGAAATTATGAAAAAATTTAACAAAAAATTCATTTTTGTTTGTAACGTTTAAATAAAGTTTTAATTTGCACTTTGTTGTTGTTGCAATTGCGAATTTAATTTTGATAATTCTTAAAAACTGCAAAGACTTTTGACTAATAAATGAGACAGTAATATGACAAGATTGACTTCTATAGAAATCAAAAATGAAAATTTCTTATCAAAACAAAAAATTAAAATTTTACTGAATACTTGAAGCTGAAGAGAGAATTTTTTTATTTTCTCTCATTTTTGTTTAACATTTTGCATAAATTTAAGGGGAAATTTTTTTATTTAATAAATTTTATTTACGTTTTATTAATTCAGAGTTGAAAAGCTGCCAAATGTCCGCCGTGAAACATTTTTTACGATCGTCATTAATGAATTTTTAGTGAACTATTAAAGAAATTTAAATGAAATTTTTTTTGAAATTTTTCTGAAGCAACCAGGCTGCCTTTCAACTATTGTTTAATTTATTTAAGAACCTAAAAGCTTAGAAATATTTTCTAGTATTATTGTCTAAGGGCATTTTCAAATAATTTTTAATTTCTGTTTCTAATTTTGCCTTGTTGTCTGTTGAATCCAATTCACATAATTGTAAACATTAACATAAACTCCTAAATAAAAAATTTTAAATTCAAGTAAAAAATTCTTAAAATCATTAAATTTACCTGGAACATTAGCTGTTTGCATTAAAAAAAGTTTTCAAATTTGTCAAAGTTCTTTAATTTTTAGAAAAAATTTACTAACCTTGACCACAACCGATTCCCCAAGCTGTTAAATAATTTTAATAATTTGAATTTGCAATAAAAAATTTAAAATAAACTTACCAACAAGTCCTATGACATACCATTGATTAACAATTTTACACATTAATGGTGAGCCTTTAAATAAATTTCATTGTCAAACTCAAATTAAAAAACAAACAGACAGATGAAGTAAAATTACTTGAAGCTGATACAAAGCTACTCATATATTACATAACAGTAATTTCGATCAATTTTGACCCCACATTTCTACCCAAAAATGTTTTCGTAACGTAAACTGTTGTTTATTTTGTGTATCCGTTAATGGGAAAGTAATCAATGGAGAAAAAATTATTGAGAAACTGATCAAGCTAAAACTGAACTGATGGGGCAAGTGTCGTAGTTGACAAATGTATCAATGGGATATAATCGTTGGGGAAATGATTATTGAACAAATGATCATTAGGGAACTGTACAATATCCTTAACAAGAGTTCTGTTTCAAAAGAAAAAAAATTGAAAAGCTCACAAAATAAAACAAAACGATTTTTAAAAAATGAAATTCAAACGTTAATCACATTTTAAATATTTCAAAAACTGATCATTATTAAGAATAGAGTAATCTGAGTAAAAAATTATTTGGATTTGATCTAGAATTTTTAAACTTTAGCAATAAAAATAAATTTCTTACCTCCATCACCTATAATAAAAAAATATCAAAATTTTATTTGCTTTTTTAAGTTCTTTTTAGTTAATTCAAATCAAGCTCACCAGTGCATGCATCTGAAATAAAAATAAAATAAATTTTTCAGTAGATTGAAAAAATAAAATTTCTTACCTTTTCCTGCTTCACCACCACCACAGATAAAACTAAAAGAATCAAGTTGAAAATTTGTTCCAAGTCGTGTGGCTCTCAATAAATTCTGACATTGGTTTGAATCTATTAAAGGAATATCAACTTCCTAGAAAAAATTAATTAGTTTAAATATTTTAAGCAGAGTTTTTAATCTACTGGTCCGTAGCCAGTAGCCAAATTATACTGTAGAAAATACCCAAAAGCTACAAAGTAGATTCTACTTTTACAACTCTGATTTTAAGAATAAAATTTAATTGTTGGATTTAGACTACTTTCTACATCTGTCAAGGGAAAACAACTTTTATTTATAAAACTTGATAATTTTACACAAAATTTTTGAGCTTCAATTTTTATTTTGTTTTTGCTATCAAGAGTTGTTTTTCCTTGGCTTAAACAGTAGAAAAATGAAAAAAAATTATAAAACAGACTGCCACAATAGTCATTTGATTAAAGTAAATTTCAATTCTTTAGTAAATTCAATTAATTAAATTAAAGCCTGAGAATTCTTTAATTTCTACAAGTATTCGAAGAAAATCAAAGAATTTTCAGGTCTTGAATTTACTATTAATTTTACCTTTTGAATTGTACTAAATGATTCATTTCCAAAAGTGCTAACACCCCAACCTATTTAAAAAATTCTATTTAAAATCACTTTGAAGTTTGCAAATTTTTTGGATTCGGCATTATGCAGATGCCGAATTTTGTACATAATTCTTCTTCTTATCTGTATAATACCGAATCCTAAAAGTTTTCTCACCAGCAACCATGCAACGAATATTCATAGGAATAGCAGAACTTGGCAAACAAGCTGTTGTAATTGTTGGTGTTTGTCCAAGTTGAACTAATGTTGAAAGTCTTATAATTGCAACATCATTCTTTAAATTATTATAATTTGCTTGTGGATGAGTAAAAATTCGAATCACATTGAAAAATTGTGATGCAATTAATTCAGAATTTGATCCTTAAAAATAGAATTTAACAAAAGCATAAGAATTTTCTTCTTCAATTCTTATAAAATTCGTTTTTCAAGAATTGTAAATTTTCTAGCTTAATAGTTAGATTAAGAAAATTAGGAAAAAAAGACAAGAAAAGTTTCTGTTTAAAGTACTTTAAAGTCACTAACATGTTTTAAAACAAATTTGTTGACATAAAAGCTACATAAGAACAGTTTTCTAGGCATAGTGATGTTCAGACAGATAAACAATAAACTTTAATGATGACAAATCTGCTTTAAAATATTTTTAACTTGTCTTAATCGATTTAGAATGCAAATTCTTTTCCTTTAATTTGAAACAAAAGAAATTAAAATTTTTTACCTGCATCCCATTCACCAAGTAAAATGCTCAACGCTTGTAAATTGTTACTAAAAATATTCAAAATTAATTTCTGTTGATTAATTTGAATTGATAAATTTATAATTTTTTTTAAATTTTGACTGAATGAATTTTTTTTTTTTTTTTTGAGTAAATCAATTCGAATGCAACTTGTACAAAAATATGCGCGTACCAGTCAAGTATGCATGCAAGTGACAAACTCTATCAAAGAATTTTTCATTTCTTACTTTTAAGTAAAATAAGATTAAAATTTCTAAATTATTTAATTTTATCTTACGTTTTGTTAAATACTTTATGTGCTACAGCTAAAAATGTAAGAAAAAATTAATGAAAATGATTCAATGAAAATTTTCAAATATTTACTTAAAACATGTTGATTATCAATTAATGCTCCAGTACCAAGAAAATATTGTTCATTATTTCTAACTTCAACTATGACAGCTGTCCATGGATAACTTCCATATTGCTAAAATAAAAAAACTCTTTTTCCTTCCTTCTTTTCACTTCATGTATACTTGACCTGACATTTTTGTGTAACTTGTATGCAAGTTGACTTACACAAAAATGTCTCTAATTCTTTCAGATTTTATTTAATTTGGTCAAAATTTGCGGTAAATTTAAGAATATTTGATTTTCATATAAATTTGCTAAAATTTGAATAAATTAAATAAAATTTAAATGAATTAGAGACATTTTTGTGTAATTCAACTTGTACAAAAATATGTGCATATCAGGCAAGTATGCATCTAAGTGCTGAGCTTTAAATTTAGAAATTTTATGTGCTTTTCAAAACAGAATGAAAAAAATTTTCTTTTAAAATTACTAAGAAAGGGTAAAGAATTTTTACTTTACATCCTATAAGAACAAGTTGAGATTTATTAGAATACTTAAATGAACAAAAAATTTCAACAAAGCATGTTAGTGGACTTAAAAAGCAAGTCTTTTCCTCTTAAAAATTACTTACAGTTTCTCCTGATCCTGTTTGCTAGAATTTAAATTTTTAATTTTATTTAAATTAGATAGAAATTTTGTATTTTTTCATACTTACAGGAATTTTAGCTCCTTTTTTCAATTAAAAAAAGAATAAATAAGAACAAAAAATTAATTTTATTTTAACTTTACCTTGAACTGGTGGATAAACTATGTAAAAAATTATAAAAATATTTTTATTACAACATTAATTGAAAATTTCATAACTTTTTTTACCAATTCCACATTGATATCCAGCCTAAAAAAGCAAAAACAATTATGTAAACTCAAATTTTTTAAAATTTTCAACTCACTGTAGGACAACACGATTGAAGGCCATTTTGACAGTTTTGATTATTGTTAACAACTAAAAATTAATTTTGAATTGAAAATATTTGTAATGAGTTGCATTGAAAAATCAATTTTTATGGTCGAAGTCAATGGTGTCCAGCCTTTACTGAGCCACAACAAAGAAACCAAAGAAAATTTTTCTCGCGGTAAATCAAAATGTTTTTCATAAAAAATTGTATAAAACTTGATAATTTATACTTGATTGTAAGCTCAAGAACAAACGACACATTTAAATTTTTACCACAACACACTAGTGTATCAGGATACACTGGTTTGGCACCACTTAAACATTAAGTCGATTAAAGTTGATCGAACTTTGATAAAACTTTATTGACAAAAATCAAAAGCTTTATTTTACCTAAATTTACTCCACTTGAAGCAGGAAATGTAAGATTAAATTGAGAACCAGTTTGTGATTGTGGAACAAGATTTCCATTCTAAAATTTATCAAAAACTTAATTTCTGTTTAAATAATTTTTTCTAATTAAAATTTACAGCTTGAATTCTGATATCAATTTGATTAGATCCATCTTGATTATTTCCATTATTTCCACCATCTCCTGTATTACAATAACCAGATGTAACACAAAAACAAACATTTGGAACATTTTGACAATTAACTTTTAAAAAGAAAATTAAATTTATAAAAATTAAAACTTTCATGATTGAAATTTGAAATTGAACTAAAATAAATTTCAATTTTTGTCATATTTGAAATAATTATCATGTTAACATGAAATTATTTTGTAATATTCATGTTTTGTGACTAATTCAAATATTATTTAGTTCAAATTTTTTTATAAAATGAAGAACAATTTACAAATAGAAAAATTCAGAAAGAAATAGAAATGAAATTTAAGAGCTCGAATGAATCGAAAATCAATTAAAGACAATAATTAATAGTTTATAAGTGTCTGTCACAGTGGGTAAATCGCTCGGAAGTAAATTTACTTCCTTTCACTTTTATTTAATCCGCGAGTGAAAAATTTACTTCCGAGTGTTTTTCACCTGGACTATCATCTCGGATCGACTATGATCGAGTTCGCTCTCAGCTACCAGACTAAAAAGACGATTGTTTTAAAAAGAGTCAAAGTTTTTCAAAGTCACGAGTTTAAACTCTGTCATTGAACTTTAAATGAACTTTGTACAGAACTCTTAAAGGAATTCGTCTTTCTACTATTTATTGAGCTGAAAATGATTTAATTCTAATTTCAGCTGAAGATACTTTCAATAAATCATTGTAATTTAGCAAATTTTATGTCTATTTAAGGACAATTTTGCAAATAATAAGAGATTTTTCACTTAGTTTCACTTCAACAACTCTGATAGAAAAAATTATTCCTTGTTACTTCATTTTTAAGTGTATTCCGTCACACATCGCTCTGACGTTACGATTAATGAAGTCAGAGGATGTACCAGATGTTCTCGTAGCTTTTTGTCAGTGAATCTTTCCTTTTATATTGCGATCCGATAGCATTAACTTCAAGATTACCTTGGGACTCAAACCCAAGACCATTAGCTTCCAAGGCCAGTGTCTTACCACTGATCAACTAAAAACAGCAGAACTCAACTAACTCTGATAGCATAATTATAATGTTCATGCTGTTATCAGCTAAAAAAATAAAACAATTGGGTTTTTATGTCATCTTCATTTCCTTCAGTAATCATAAAAAATTTTAAGGTCATCAACATGAACTTTTAAAAAATTTCATCAAATTACTTTGTTTGCTATAAATTGATTCACATGTAAACACAAATTTATCAGTTTATAAAAATTTGTTGAATAAACAAGAAGTGAAACGGAAGGCAATGAATAGTAAACTAATTTTGTTTGCTTTTGTAATTTTTAGTGCAAATTCTTTTGCTAATGCAATTGTTACAGCAGGTAAAATAAACAAGATATTGTTGGAAAAATTTTAATCCAAGTGCATGTCCCACCGACATGAACTCAAAAAAAAACTTTGTTAATGGATTAACTACGCGTCAAAAAATTATCTAAAAAAAACCATGAACACTTCTCTACGGTGTGGTACAAAATCAATTGATTTCATGTAGAGCAATTTTTCCATAAGGAAATCTATGTGAAAAAATTTGTACTTTTTGACTGTGGATAAATTGATTTGGTGACGACTATTACGAGAACGTCAGGCTCATCACCTACCTTCATTAATCGTATCGTCGGAATGATGACTGACACGTTGTGTGATTGAAAAAGCTTCAAATTGAAGCAGTCACATACAACACCTTACGTTTCACAGTGGAGTAACAGGAAATCATCATAAATTTGGTTTTGAGTGATTTTATGTCTTACCTTTTCTACGACTAACTGTTCTTGAGTTATGACTGTAACAACCAGTTAGCCAGTCATATTGAATTTTTAAGCGTATTTACACAAAAAAACAGAATGAAATAAGAAATTTTAATATGTAAATGTTTACTTTATAAAATTCTTTTTAAACAGATCCATGTCGTTTGCCAATGCAACCTGGACCTGGAGCATCACAAGTAGAGCGTTGGTATTTTAATTTAGCAACAAGAAGATGTGAAAAATTTATTTATGGAGGAGCTTGGGGAAATGAAAATAATTTCATGACTGAATTAGAATGCAAACAAAGATGTGCTAATTACATTAATAAACAACAATAACTAAATTACACATGCTTTGAGTGAGGCAAGAAAAAGTTTTTTTTTTTACAACGAAAACAGAACAATTTATGAAACTATCAAAAATTGTTTTTATTAAATTTTCCGATTTATTTTTATAAAACTTGAATTTGAGAGATTAAATAAAGAAGAATGAAAAAAATTTATTTTAATTATAGTTTTTATTTTGAATTTGTGATTTACGAAATTAAATTTACAGTAAACCCAAAGTTTTGTTAAAAATATGTGTGAAGTATAGCGTAAAACACCCAATATCATGAACTCTTGAGAACTCGATAATCAAAGGAAGAAAAAAATAACTTTAAGTGCAGTTCAACTTGACAAAATTGTGCTAAATTTCAGCCCGATTGGAGACATTTTGCATTCCATCACAGATTTCTCTGTTAAATTCTTTAAATATTTTTGATTAAAACCTTAAAGAAACCTTCAAGCGATCTTTTTGCTAAAAAATGACAACTCTTTGGATTTTAATTTTAAACCAGAATTGAAAAGCTGCCAAATTGCAGCCAGGCTACCTTTCAACTCTGTTTTCTATTAAATTTTTTCATAAAAGTTTCATGAAGGTAAAAATTTTATCATCAAAAGTCAACAAATGATAATAAAAATAGAAAACAACAGAAAATTCCAAGAATAATTAAATTTTTTGTGAAAACGAGTTCAAATGGTAAACATTAATTAAATTTTAAGTTATGAAAAGTGCAACAAAGTGTGACAAAAATTATTCTAAATCGTTTTGTTTTTAAATTTCTTCTTGTAAAAAAAATTTAACTAAAAAGTAATGAATAATTTGTTATGGGGAAATTTTAGTTTGAACTGATTGAGTTAGAAAAATTCTATAAAAAGTTGTGCAGTTAAAATTATAAAAACAGTTGATGCTAAAAAATTAGACGTGAAACTAGAGAAAGAGAAATTTAAAATGAAATTTGCAATTTTTCTTATTTTGATAACAGTTTTATCAAATTTTGTTAAAGCAATTCTTAACACAAATGGTAATTTAAATATGTTTAACTTAAACTTTACTTATATATAAAGAGAAGAAATCACAAATAGAAAAGAATTTCTACCTAACATTTTTTAAAGTGTACTCATACTTGGGCTAACGTGCTCTAATAAGGTCGAAAGTGAAAGTTTCTTCCCCTTGAGGAATTTTTATAAAATAACCCTCAATAACTCTAACTATCGACTGAAAGCTGCTAAAACTGTAATCTTGCATTTTTTGAAAAATTATTATTGTAAATTCAAGAACTAGACAGAATGAAAATTTTTCTCGCATGAAATATCTCTATTGATGAATTTAAAACGTTTAAAACAAATGATAAAAAGTTTAATTTTAATTTTCTTCACTAGAACCTTGCATCTTACCAATGAGACCAGGACGAGGTACAAGACAATATCCAAGATATTTCTTTGATAATCGAACAAAAACTTGTCGTTTGTTTATTTATTACGGCAATGGTGGAAATAGAAATAATTTTATGACTGAAAATGAATGCAGAACTCGTTGTGCTTCTTATATGAGAGAGAGCAACACTTTTCCAGGAAGACAAAGGCCACAGCAGTATCCACAATTTCCATATAATCAAAATGATCAACAATTTCCGGATAATCAAGTAAACCAACAATATCCAGCTCAAGGAATAGAATTGAATAGCAATTTAAGGATTTAAAAATTTTTCAAATGTTTTAGCTTAAAAAAATAATTTTTAATGTTACAAAGAAATAAAAGAAAATTTAATATTTAATTAAGGAATTGAAAATTTATTATTAAAAAATAAAATCAATTTAAAATAAAAAATTTTTAAATGTTTTCAAAAATTTCTTTAAAAATTGATAAAAATAAATTTTAAAAAAGTCAAAAAATTAATTTGTTTGCTGTAATTGTAAAATCACGAAATGAGAAGAAGAAAAAATTTCTTTTGAATTTTGATTTTCTGCAAAAGTTTTTAATTTTCCTTCTCTCCAGTTGTTGTTTAAAATTTGTCTGAATGACAAGATTTTTGTTCGATTTCTTTTATCACTTCTAAAACTTCTTCTCTATTCATTGCTGCGGTAAGTTTGCAAGCATTTCCATCTAATCGTAATAAACTGAGTTTTGGCAATTTGCTAAATGAATGTGAGTCAATATGGCTTATTTTATTTCGACTCAAATTTATAATTTCAAGTTGTTGATTAAATTCAAAAGTATTTTTTGCAATATTTTCAATTTCACTCGCTACAAGTTGTAAACCTTTCAATTTTGGAAAAACTTTTAAATCTTCACTTGTAATTTCAACAATTTTTGAGTTGTAAATGTTGATGTATATTAAATTTTTAAAAATATTGTTGAGATTTCTTGGGAAATATTTTGTATCAGGAAGAAAAAACATGAAAAAATTTTCAACATCATCGTCAGTTTTTCCTTGAACGTGTTGACCTTCAGCTTTTTCAATCGTATCTCGATCTTCAATAAACATTTCAGTATTTTTAACCGTGCATACATAAGTAGTGCCAATAGATGAATCAAAACTGCATCTAATTGTCACAGATTGAACTGATGATAATTTTAAAATTACCAAAACAATAAAAATTGCAAAACTAAAATCGAACTTTTAAATTTTTACTTGAAAGAATTTTTAAAATTTTCCATTAAATCACCTCAATTTCATTTTATTTCTTACACACTTCTTTCCTTCATGAAAATATAATTGAGACTAAAGCGAAATTCTTTATTTATAATAAAATTTAAGAGAGTTCAAGGAGTTGACATTTTTTTTTATTAAAATTTGATTACATCACGAAATTATTTTTGATGCGGTATACAAAAACAACTGATTAAATTATTTAAATTTAAAGTGAGTTGATCAGTAACTAAGGCAAATTATTGTAAATAAAGAAATAAAAACTAAAATTCAGACTTAAACATTTATTTGATAATTATAGAACAACAGATCTTAAAGTTGTAGATTGTTAATATAATGTTTGGCTTTGAGCAGCTGAGCAATTAAATATTTACAAATAAAATTTACTCATACTTTAATTAAATTTTGAAAAACTTAAATTGACTTTAGAAATCATGCAACACAAAGAGATAAGAAAAATTTATCAATTTTATCTTTTTTATCTTCATTAGGTTAATACTGACACCGATAAAAAAATTTCAAAATATTACGCTATAAAAAATTCAAGGCGAGAACACTCGTAAAAAAGATCACGGAGAATCTTGATAAGATCATAAAAAATCATAAAAGATCACACATTTTTGTTTGATGGAACAAACAAATTATTTTTAATAAATTGATCTAAAATGCTCAATAAATGCTTACGCTATGATGTTTTATCATTATATAGCAAATTAAATGCTCATTTAAGCAGGAAATTTAAAATTTTCTTTTTTGTTTACATTTTTTCAAAAGTTTTGTATGTAAAAAGAAAAATTCAAACTTCATTCATTCTTGCTTGATTTTTCAATGAATGAAACAGTTTTACTAATAAAGAGAGCATAAACTAAATGATCAAAGCTATTTTGTAGTAAAATTATGTCACAAAATGTTCAAAATTACAAAATTTTTAAAAATCGAAAGATCATTAAAAATAATCGAGTGCCCTCGCCTGAGAAAAATCTAAAAGGCGTTACAAGTTGATCAAAATGTCATTTACAGCTTTCGTAATGGAATTTTTCGGATCTAATTTTCAATTTTCAAACTTAATTTTAATTAAAATAATTATAGTCAAAACTTTTAAAGAAAAATTCACCCAAAAGATTGATAACATCATGCAAAATCCACATTTCATAATTTACTCGTTTTTTGATTATATTTAAAATTCTTCTGTTACAAAATAGCAAAATGTCATCAACTGATTTCACATAATCAAATCTTGGACCGAAAATTCTTTTAATTTCTTCAAAATTTTCAATTTTTGTATTTTTACTTGCGAAAAATTCTAAATTTTTTGCTTCTTTAAGTAAATCTTTAAAATCTTTTGAGTTGAATGAAATCGACATTAAATTATTTGCGTGAGCTGTTGAGCAATTAAAAAGTTTTAAATTTTTTAATCCACTCAAAAGACATTGATATTTTTCCAAAATGAATTTTTTCAACTCTTTTTGATTTTCACATTTTTGCACAGTAAATTCAAAAGAAATTTTCTCTAAATTTGGAAAATTTTCAACAATTTTTTGAAATTCAAAAATTTCATAATGATAAAGTTGTGAAATTTTTAATTCTTTTAAATTTTCATTTTTAATTCCATCAAGCTCAAAAATTATTCTTGGCAAACTTGAATTGTTGAGACTTAAAATTTCAACTTTGTTAAAATTGTTGAAAATTTCAGCATATTTAATTTCATCTTCATAAAATCCTGAATCTAAAATTATAAAAGATTTTAAATTTGGCATGCAATTGGAAATTCTTTCATAATAAATGTAATCAAAAATCACTTCGCTCTCATTTAAGTAAAATTCTTCAAGTTTTGGCAGTGAAAATTCATTAAAAATTCCAAAAATTTCTTCATTTCCATCATTTGCTTTCAATGACAATTGCTTAAGTTCTTTCAATTTTAAAATTTCACGAAGTTCTCTTTCATCAATTCCATCAAAATTTTCAAGTCTTAATGAAGTTAAATTTAAGCTTTGAATTGCCTCAAAATGTTCATTAGTCAAAATTTCAGTGCAATCAATTTTCAATCTTTTGAGATTTTTTTGATTTTTTAGAAAATTTGCAAAATCATCTGTGTCTTCAATGTTTGAAACAGCATAAGTTAATTCTTCAAATTGAGAATTTTCAAGAAAATTTTTAATTGTTTTTAAGTAATTTGCATCAATTTGAAGATCCAAAATTTTTACATTTTTTTGATTTTCCAACAAATTTGTATTCATTTCTTGCAAATCTAAGAAATTTTCACGTGGTCGTAAAATCAATTTTTCAAGTTTATTATCAGGAATTTTAATGTGATTTAAAATTTCAATTCGGCAGCGACGAATGTTCAAATATTTGAGATTTTTTAAGTGAATTTCTCCAGAATCATTTTCAGACAAATTGAAACTATGAATTATTAAATTCTCTATGTTTGGCATCATGTTGAGAATCTCAAAAAGTGATTTTTTGTTATTTTCAAATTGACCAATTGTCAAAGTTTGAATGTCGTCACCAAAAGTTTTAAGTAATGTTAGAAATTTACTGTATGTTTCCTCATCAATGCTTCGATAAAATGAAATTTTTAAATTTCTTATTATTCTTTCAGTATTCAAAAATGTCTTAAGCTTGCTGCTGTTGTTGTAGAATTTTTCTATTGAATCCTAGAAATAAAAAGAGAAGAATAAGAAAAATTTAAAATTTAGCATAAAAAGTGAATTTTTAATCTTCCGACTTAACTCGTCGTTTATTCGTCAGTTTCAGCCGATTTTCAAAATAAATCAAAATCAAAGTTTCATATTTTTAAAATTTCTTTTGATGCTGTTTTACAGAGCTCTAAGAGTAAAAATAAAAATTATTTAAGCTTTGTGCCTGAGCTTATCGGAGTTTTATTCCAAATTTAATCTTTGCAGGATTTAAAATTTTTGTTCAAAATCCAACGAAGACTAAAATTGACATGACTCAGCTGAATTTTAAGCAAAAGTCCTCAAACTAATTTTGTTTAACTCTTAATGATTCCAAAAGCAGCCTAAAAATGTATGGGCAGCTCGGCAGCCTGCCAACTCTGTGTGAAACTTCTTGTCCGTAGTCAGTACCTGAAAACTACTGTAATTACTGGGTACTTTTTAAAAATTAGCCAATTGGCTATAATAGCTAAATGGATACTATAGCCAAAAACTACAAAGACACGAGCACAAATATTTTGACAGAATTTTAAATTGGTGATTTAAATAAATAATTTTTAAGGTCTCGCAAATGTTGTAAATTTTTTTTTCTCGAGGAAGTGGACACTGCACAAATAATTTCATTTCGCTTCAGTGTCAATTTCTTTGTCTTGTTCTGATTGTAAAATATTTTAAAATGAAAATATTCTAAGGGAAATTTTACGATTTAACTCCGATTTAATAAAGCAAATTATAAAATGAAAATTTATAAGTTGTAATTAAGCTTTTAAGATAAAAATTATATAAATTTTATGTTTTTGACCTCTACTCGTTAACATTTTAAATCTATTTTTTGAAAAGTTTGAATTTCTTTACAAACTATTGTTAAATTTAAAATTTAAATTAACAAATTAAAATTAAAATTTCAATCAAAAACTCTTAAATTTAAGGTTGTTAAAATATAAATTTTTGGCAGAACCTTCGGTAGGATTTCGCATAATCTGCCCCGTGGAAGATTTTTTTTTTGCCGCAGATTTTTTCTGATTAAACTAATTAAAAAAATGAAAGTTTTATAAAAATGTAGAAACTTTTTCAACTCACCAAATTAAAAGTCACAAATTTCTCCAATTTTTCATCCTTCATTTTCTCTTTGATTTTGCTATCAAAATTGCCGATAGCAAATTCAAAATTTTGACTTTTATTAAAATTTTTTCTTTCAACAACTTCAGCATAATCAACATAATCTTCAAAATTGTCAATAACTAAGTCTTGTTTTTCTTCTGCATCAGAATTATAATCACTTGTGGAATCAAAAAGGTTGTCTTTTCCCATATATTGAAACTGTAAATTATGAACATCACTGCATGCTGGACTAGTTATCGATGGATCAATTGTTAAAATCTCAAGATTTGGAAAATCTTTTGAAATTTTCTCCACCAATTGCTCATCAAATGTTGTTTTGACATTGAAAAATAAATTTTTCAAATTTTCATTTTTGTGAGATTTTTCAAAAAATTTTCTGTCTTTGAAATATTTTTGTGTGTTTTGATTGTAAATGTGCAAATTTTCAATCGAATTAAAGTTTGTAAAAATTGAATCAAGGGATGAGAAAAGATTTCCACAAAATCCAATTGATGTCAAGTTGGGAAAATTCTTTGCAATATTTTTCACAACATTTTGATCAACTTCAAGATTATGATGATGAATTTTGAGATTCTTCAAATTTTTAAGCTTCAATTTAGGAATTTCAACAAGTTGATCAAAGTTTTTGACTTTTACTTCCAGATTGACAAGGTTTTTGAGTTTATCAATGTCTCGAATGATGAAACATGAAATCAGCCATAAATTGGCTTCAAAAGTTGTCAAATTTGTCAACTTTTCTGTGATTTCTTCAAAAAATTCATTCCAGAGAGAAAAATTGTGAATTTTTAAAACTTTTAAATTTCTTTGACTCAAAATTGCTTTGAAAATTTCATCATTATGAGCAATTGTTCTTAAATGAGTCAATTCAAGTTCTTCTAGCTCTTTACCTTTAAAAATTTCACTCAATTTCATCTCACTATAATCCAGTCTGTCATGAATTCTTAAAACTTTTAAATTTTTAAGTTTTTTGATGAAATTTTTTGTGTTTCCAAAGTGAAAAAGTCTGAGTTTGAATTCAGCAAGTGATTTCGTTCTTTCACTCCAATCTCGAGTTCTTGTGCATTCTGCGATGTGAATTTCTAATTTTGTTATATTTTCTGTAAATTAAAATAAAATTTTACAATTGAAATTTTTAAATGAAACCAAAAATACATCAAGATTTTCGTTTTTACTAGCTAAAGCATGTTTAAGGCTTAAAAGCGAAGATTGTGCAGGATAGTTACTGTGGCGAATGGCGAAAAACAAACTTTTGCGAAAAGAAGTAATAAAATATTAAAAGATGCAAAAAAATTGAAAAACAGAGAAGGAAAAAGCGAAAGAAAGAAAAGAAATGAAAATTTAAGACCTGAGAAACTCTCTATGATTACTATGATTACTTTAGTTTACATTTTCGATTTTTGATAAAATAACGAATTCTAAGGATAAATCAACACATTTAAAGACAAATTCTTAGTCTTTATGACTAAAGAAATGCAGATAAATTAATATTTCTGTCAAAAAATTTATATAAGAAATCTTGGAATGAAATAAATCAAAAAAGATCAAAATAAATCAAAAGAGTTTTCAGACCTTGCGAAGAAGTTTTTAAAGTTTTACTTGCGAATTTAGAACCTAAATAATCTCTTATAATAAGTTCTTAACCCTTGTGTTTTTCTAATTATTCGGGAATTATTATGCTAAATTAAAAACATTTTCTTACCTATGAAATCTTCAGCATCATCGAATTTTTCATCTTCTTCTCTTTTAACAATTTTCAATTCATATAAATTCAAGCATTGATGACATTTTATATATTTAATCAATTTGTAAAAATCAGCTTCGAAAATTGATCCATAAAATTTTACAATAAAAATTTTATCGCTGAAATCTTCCAGAAATTTCATTAAATTTTCACTTAATTTATCAGCTTCAAGGTAAATATCAAGAGAAATTCCTTTGGATGATGAAATTATTTCAGTCAGTTTTTCTTTTGTGAGGAACTGAAAAGATAATAAAATGAAAAATTTAAGTCAAGTGTTTATATTAAAAATTTTAAAAAACTTTAAATAATTTTGACAAAATAATGACAAATAATTTGTTGATGAGAAAGAATTTAAGTTACGATAAGTCCAAATTGTCTTGAATAGTGAAAAAAAAATTGATAAACTAATCACTTAAACGTGGGTAAGAATGGTATATTTTCACTCATACTGGTCAAAGTTTTGTTTATATGTCAAGTTTTTGCAAAATTTTATCATAATCATAAAATATCGCAAATAACAAATAAAATAATTGAACAAAAGTGAGAAATTTTTGAAATTCATGTTCTATATTCTGATATGCTCTCCACCATGTACTGGCATGAATTTGGAAAAACAAATGGGCATTAACTCAATCACATGCCAAGACTTATCTAGCAACATTATCTCTCCATGACCTTCTGTTCTCGAGTTATGAATGAACCAAATGGATAAATAAGCGCTTTCTTTTTCAAAGAAAATGTGTCAAAAAATAGAAAATCGTGAAAAGTTCATGTGTATCATAAAGTGCAATTTTTATGTTTTATTAGATCCAACTTCATAGAAATTATAAATTTTTCTTTTCGTGAATAATTAATTTGTTTGTGTAAGTGTGTGCAATTCACAAATGTTTTGGCAAAAGAGAGCCATAAAGTGTTCCGAAAGTGCTAGTTATATAATTTTTGAATTGTAATCAGATACTGACCTACTCAAAAAATTTTAATTAAGCTAGTCAAGTAATTGTCAATGAATCGATTTAAATATTCTAATTTGAAAAACATACAAACAACCGGTCAAATTAAGAAAAACATTGAAAGTTCTAATAAAATATTTTTCAAAACAGGAAATTTAAAATTTATTCGTGCAAAATAATTAAAATAAATAAACTAATCGTCCAAAAATAGAAAATCATTTGTCATTGAAGTATATTGATTAATTAAATAAATGGAAAATTCCATAAATTACACATTCTGTTATTTGATATATTTTAAATTATAAACAAAAGTTCTTTGTTTCCTTATTAAAATCTCAAAACTACTCACCAAATCATCATCATCAAATTTCACTTCAATATTTTTCTCTTGAATTTTACAAGCAAATTTATAAAAATCTTTACAAACAAGTGACAAATCTTTTAAGTCTTTCACATTATAGCAGATTTTTTCAAGAATTTCAAATGGTAAATCAAGAAGATTAATTGATGACATTTTTTTTATAATTTTATTTTATCAACTTCACTTCACAATTGTTTATCTTCAAATAAATTTTTTGTTATGATCAACGAAGCTTTTGTATCTTTTTTTGGAGGGGTCAACTGCTTTTGTTTTGATTTTTAAAATTTCCGGTATTTTAGACGTTACAGAAAAAATTAAAGAAATTTTTGGCAATGTTAGAGAATTGAAGGGTTTGAGAGGGAAAAAAAGAAGAAGAAGAAGAAGAAAAATTTTATTTTTCAACTTAGCTCTAAATAAATTAATTTAATATGCAAAATATTAAATCAAATGTCAGTAAATTTTGTAAAAATTTTCTTATATCAAATAAAAATAAACACAAAAATAAATTAAAATTTGCAAAGAGTGGAAATTAAAGTGATCTACCGAAAATTATTAAAAATCGCTTGAAATAGAACAAAACAGAAAAAAGACCTGCTGAAGAAAAATTTGACTCGAAAAATCATAAAAACGAATTATCATAAAAACGCTCCTAATCTGTAGGGTTAATATAAAAAATACTGAACTTTTTATTCATATTATTATAAATTTAATAAATGAATGAATTTCTGTTACTATGTGTACAGTTTTCATTACAATCAATAGTAAATTAAAAACCAAATGACCACCGAAGCAGTTAAATTTTAAAGTTTATAAGAAATCTTGCATATTGATTTAGTAGAGTGTGCAAAAGTAATTTATTTTAAATTTTTTGCAACTTTTATCTCACTAAATATTTTTTCAATTTTGTCATGAATTTAATCTGAATTTACATCAATTTGAGTGCTACGAAGCAGTGTTGTTACACAGCCAGCCTGTGATTGCCTGTGATAGTATTTACAAAAAATTTCGCTATGAAAATTGTAGAGGCGCCTAAATCATTTTTAAAGCACCATTTACAATTTCCATAAAGAAATTTTTTGAAATTTTTAATGATTTTAGTTAAAGCCAAGACTTGAAATTTCATTTCAGTTTTATTTTCAGTTTAATTTCGATAGTTTATTTGCAAACAGTTAACAAAAGTTAACATGCTTTAAGACAAAAATGCTTTATTGATCAAATCAAACAACTCATCAGCTCTAATAGTTAAAAAATTCTATTAAAAATTGTAACAAACCAACAAGAAATCTGGAAAAATTAACAAAATTTTTATGAATTTCAATGGTTATTCTGTTTTTGCTTTCAAAAGTTGTTTTCTCTTGTTAATAAATATTTATTTCTAAACAATTATTTTACAATAAGCTGAGATTTTTAAAATATAAGTCTGATTGCTGCGAATGCTGTGAACTAAAATAAAAAAAAAACAAGAAAAACTTAATTAGACCACTAATATATAAAACCATAAAAAAATTATCGATGATTTGACAAATCAAAGAGTTCTCAAGTATTTTTGTAAAATTAAATTTTTCATTTTATTTCTATCATTTAAGCTTAAATTTTATTCATCGCTATCATCGTCATTTTCGTCATCATCACTGACATCATTTTCATTTGTTTCTTCATTCTCTTCTGACTCATTTACTTCTTCTTCACTCTCGTTATCATCATCACTCTCATCATCATCGTCATCATCACTTTGAGTTTCTTCACCTTCATGTTTTCTTTTTGTTCCCTTTTTATTGCACTCATACATTTCATTAATTCTCACAATATCACCAGGACTCAATTTATTTCTTTGTCCAATAATTTTGTTATATTTTTCAGGTTCTTTTATTGCTTCCATTGTCATTTTGCCATTATTTGAGAAATACTTAGTGCCATAATGCATAATTGAATAATAATCATATGGCGTTCCGTAACCCAAGCTTTGTTCTTTTTTTAACTTTATAAAATTCTTTCGATGCTTTTCATCCATGTTTTCTTCATTAATTTTTACATATTCATCACGATCTGGATGTGATTGCATGTGAAAAAAACCGAGAGCGTGAATCAACTCATGAGACATTGTGCCGATTTTCTCAACACATGTATGAGCAAAATTTACTTTTTGTTTTTTCAGTGCTGGCTTGACGTCACCCATTTTGCCGACATATGACCTTTTGAGAGATAAAAAAGAATGAGAGAAAATTTATTTTATTGAATTTTCTGTGAAATTTTAAAACTTTCTGTAAAAATTTTAATGAAAATTTCTAACTTTTTGGAACTTTTAACAAATTTTCAAGGTGTAAGAACTTCTGCTTTAAAATCCCATAAGAAAATTTTATCGCACAAATTCTTACCTCTTACAAGTTTTTTAAAAAATCTTAAAATTTTAATTTTTTGAAACTGAAAAAATTTTGTCAAACTTACCAACAACCATCAGTCTCTTTAGTAATAAATAAATAATTTTCCTCACTAGAACGTTCTTGAAATTTCACACAAGTTTTTTCTTCAATCCATTGCATTGCTTTTTTGATATTTTCAACATGTTTTTCAGTGTATTTTGGACCATCATCAATTTCATAAGGAACAACAGCATTTTCTCCATCTTTTGGCCAACGATATTTTTTATTTCTCCATCCAGTACCACCTTCATCTGATTCATCATCTGAATCGTCATTATCTTCGTCACTTTCATCAGATTCTTCATCACTTGCTTCTCTTATGTCACCTTCAAAATATTCAGCAATTGTCTCATAATCATTTTCACTTTTTCGATAAAAACTTTTTACATTTTTTGGCTCATAAATGTTTCTGGAATTTACAAATGTTAGGTAGAAAGTGAAGAGTAGTAAAAAAATTAATTTCATTTCTTGATATGTGAAAATTTAATACTAACTAAGGACTGATGTGAGCTGTTTAGTTTTATTAATGAGATTGAATTTGATGCAATAATTTATTGATAATGAAAAAAATATTGAGTAAGATCAGGGGAAAAAAATTATCAGTTGTTGTTAAAACATTGATGGGAAAATTTATTTAATGTTTTTTTCTTTTTATAATTGAATCAAGGTGTGAAAACTTTTTGATTTCTGTTAAGAAAAATCAAACAAAAATTGATAAAAAGCGAGTCCGAACGCGATTTTAATCCTTATCGCTTTTAACTATTAGACTAGAAGGACGATTGTTTTAAAAATAGTCGAAACTCTTCATTGAACTTTATACAGAACTCTAAAATAAAGTTGTCTTATTATTTTCATCAAGCTGAAATCGATTTACTCATATTTCAGCCACAGTCATTCTTATCAAAGACTAATTTCACGGGAATAGAAAAACCAAATAAATTTTAAAAGTTCAAAAAGTTTTCACTCTTTGTTTTGAATTTTATGATTATTAAAAAGTTCAAAAACCCAAATTCAATATTTGAAAAAACATCAATGAGGTGTGCTCTGAGTCAGACTTAGACTTTGAATTATGTGAAGATAATCAAATCCTATTGCTTGACTATGATGCGGAGGAGGCTTATAAAACTTATTCGATTCTTAGAATTTTTAGACAAACCAAAATTCTTTTTAAGGTCACATTTATGTCTGTTTTTTCTAATTCTCAACTCATAGCTAGTGACTAAAATGCTTCAAAACATTTCTTTATCTTCAATTGCAAAAAAAACCTTTCTTTTTAAATTGTTTGTTTGTTTTAATTATCGGTCAGACATCTTTAATTATATCAATTGAAGTAATTATTGTTTACCAAAATATTTTTATCAAAAAATGTGTCTTTTTTGTTTACTGATAATAAAAAGATATTTAATAAAAGAAGAAAAAATTTATTGAATCATTTTCATTGTGCATTGAAAAGAGAAAGAAAGAAAAACAAAATAAAATAAAAATTGAAGAAAATTAAAAATTTTATTTAATCTGAAATTTAAAATTTTTAATCTTTTATTATTAAAATGTGAAAATTTCAATTAATTTTAATTGTAATTATTGCTATAAAACTATCAGAGGTGAAAATTTAAAATTTTTAATTATCAATTTTAGTCTCAGTTTGTCTCAAGAAATTAAAACTAAAGAATTTAAAGTGAAATAAGCTGAAAACCAGTTGCTAGAAAAGAAATAATAAAAATTCAAGAATTGCTTTATTGAACTTCTATTTTTCTTCTCGATACACTCAGAAAGATTTCTGAATTTAAATGACAAAATAAATTTTATATAATGAATCACTTTAGGTCATGAAAGACAAATAACTGACCCTAGTAACTAAAAATAAGCTACGCTTTTCGTTTACTTGCTTTTAACGCGCTATTGAGTTATTTTTTTCGTCACTAGACTATTGTGCAAGTCACATAGAGTGAATTTTGAAAACCTCAACGATTTTAAAAGAAAATTTTAATAGCTGTGAATTTTATTGTAAATTTTATGATCCTTAATTAATTTCTAAATAAGAAACAATCTTTTGATGTTATAAAATTTTGAAAGTTTTGGCATTTCAAGATTTTGTTTTGAAACAATTTTATCTTCCTTTTCCCTTTTAAAAATTTTTATTTTTTAGTCTAATGTGATAGTGTCAACATCAAGTGGTCAATTGAGAGGTGTAAATATTAGAACAGGACTTAGATCATCATATATAGCATTCAAAGGCATTCCATATGCTGAGCCACCAATAGGAGAATTAAGATTCAAAGCTCCAGTTTCTCATCGTGGTTGGCAAGGTGTCAGAGATGCTTCAAGACATGGAAATGTTTGTGCCACAAATGGTGTGATTGGACTCATAGCAGGAGGTGATGAAGATTGTCTTTTTTCTTAATATTTATACAACAAATTTAAGAGGAAATGCTGAAATACTTTTCTGGATTCATGGTGGTGCTTTTATATTGGGCGATGGTGATTCTTTTGTTTATGGCCCGAATGAGTTAATGAAAGAAAATATTGTGGTTGTTACAATAAATTATCGACTCAGTGCTTTTGGATTTTTAAGTACTGGTGATGAACATGCACAAGGCAATTATGGACACAAAGATGCAGTTTTAGCACTGAAATGGGTGAAAGAAAATATCAAGAATTTCGGTGGTGATCCAAATAAAGTGACAATTGTTGGACAATCTGCTGGTGCTGTTTCAGTTCATCATTTGATGCTGTCAGAAGCTACTGAAGGTCTTTTTCATCAAGCAATCATGATGAGTGGCAACGCACTTTCTCCTTTCTCATTTCAACCAAATCCAAGACTTAAAGCTGAAAATTTAGCTAGAAAAATTGGTTTAACTTTCAACTCAACTGCAGAAATGATTGAGAAATTAAGAAAAGTAAATTTTAGAGAAATTTTAAGACATGATCGCGGAATGTTTAATCAAGATGATCCTCATAGTTTAATTTCATTTGATTTCACTGTCACAGTTGAACCTGAAAATTCAATTGATGAAAGACTTGTGACTGAAGAACCAGAAAAAGTTCTTTTAACTGGAAAATTCCGACAATGATTGGAACAGTTAGTAGAGAAGGACTTTTAAATTTAATAATAAATCAAGTTAATCCAACATATATGACTGACTTTAACAATCATCCTGAATATTTTGTGCCAATTTCATATAACATTCACAAAAATGACACAAATTCAATCAATGAAGTTGCAAATGAATTTAGGAAAATTTATTTCAATAATCAAAATATCACAAGAGATTCAACTGATGATTTTGCAAATTTCATGACTGATGCTGCTTATAAATTTGCTACTGAACGAGCAATAAGATTAATGGCAAATAATGAGACAAAAATTTATTTCTATGAGTTCACTTATGATGGAGCTTTGAATTTTATCAAAAGAATTACATTTCGAAGAAGATACAGTGGAGCGTGTCATGCTGATGATTTATTTTATCTTTTTACTCCTTCTTTTCCTATGCTTGTGTTGCCCAATAATCATGCTTTTAGAGTCAAACAACGATTAGTCAGATTATGGAGCAATTTCATTAAAACCGGGTAAGAAACTTTTTAAAAATAATTTCTAAAAGTAGGTTAAACTTAAAAAAAAAACTTTTTTGTGATAAAACAACATAGTCAAATTTAAATTTACAACGGCGGACTTTGTCTAAAAATTTTGTATATAAAATCCGTCGTCTTAACAAATTCGATGGGCTGAAACTTTACTTTGTAAACGCTTACAGTAAGAAAAATCATCAAGAACTTACACTATAAATCCTATTAAGACAGATTAGAGCACGAAATGCTACTTTAACATACTTTAAAAAGATATGCATTAGTTTTGGTTTTTCTTGCTCCTATTTCTAGCAAGGTCTGAAAACTCTTTGCTTTTTGCGAAATAATCTATAAAATAATATTTATTCTAATATATTATTAATATGGTCAATATATGTTCAAAATATTTAATTACAATATTAGTTTGCTTTGTTTTATGGAATTATGCCAAATTAAAAATTAAAGGATTTAAAAATTTTTCAGACCTAAATTTCTGTATAATAATTCAAGCTTTAATTCATTGTGTTATATTGGCTTAAATTTTTATGCATCACAACTCATAAAAAGATTTCATCCACTATCAAAAACTGTTTGTAGCTTTAAATAAAAGCTACAATAAAGTTCCTGAATAAATTATGATTTAAGTTAATTTATATTCTTTTTCTAATTTTAGAAATCCAACACCAAATGTAAATGACATATTGATGGAGTTCAATGGCCTGCTTATGATCGTGATAAGAAATATTTAGACATTGGTCATAATTTAAATGTTAAGGAAGAAAAAGACAGATTAAAAGTTTGGCATGATTTTCAATGGAAATTTACAAATCATGGTTAAAAGATATAGAAAGTACATGACCACGGATCGGAGTACTTAAGCGCATTTTTGTCGCCACAGATCAGTGTTAATTAACAAATCACAAAATTAACAGATTCGTTTCTAATCAGAAGCTTCATTTAAAATAAATTTTTTATATGCAAATAATCAATAAAAAGAATTACTTAGTCTTTTAATGCAATTCAGGTTTTCAAATTCATATCGAGGATATCTTCCATGGTTTTTAAATTTGAAATATTAGGATTAAAATGAAAGAAAATTTTCAAATTGCAAATTTTGCTATTTAAAACATCGTTGTTTTGTTTTTATTTTCGAAAATAGAATTAAATTTATGAAAGTGTGTCGAATGTATTAATGCATTAATCGACTTATTCTTTTAATTTTGCTTTTAATAAAATATATTGATCTGAAAATAACGGTCAAGTCAAATTCAAATAAAAGATGCGAAAAAACGCGTCGACGAAAAAATCTTAGTAACCAACGAAAAA
>JACWBX010000275.1:0-16851 GCA_014622435.1 Polypedilum pembai
AGAGGATTTTTTTTTTTGACTTAATTATTTATTAGTGTATTTGAGAGTGCGAAAGACGAGATAGAATTTGTTTTTTTTTGATGCCGCTATCGCGACTTGTTGTTTGTTTCGACTCTCGAGATTTATACCTTTTTTCTCATTTCAAAGAACTCATCATATATTCTTACATAAAATTTTATTTTGAACTTAAATTTTTTGAATTCTTTTTTCTTTTCATTTTGGCTGATGGTTGAAATCAAGAAGTTAAAAATCTATCTAAACGGTTAGAACTCTTGATAAGAAAAATAGAGTAATTATTGAAAAATTATTTTTTTGTATGAAAAGTATCAAAAAATTTTGAGTTTCAAAGGTTACTCTTTTTTTCTATCAAGGGTTCATTTTCCTTTGTTGAAATTAAATTTTTGTAAATTTAAAAAGAATACAAATGAAATTAATGAATGAAAAATTTTGTCATTTTTGAAGAAGTTCTTGAATTGAACAAAAAGAATTTTCTCGATTATGAAGGTTGTCGAAAATATTTCTACATTTTTAACAACGAAAATTTTATTTTAGTAAAATTTTGCTTTTCAACAATTTTCTTTTAGTTTGTGTTTTTAAAGAATGATAAAAAAAGCTTTTGACAATTGAAAAATTTCAGTTTTAAGCAAACAAATTTGCCAGTTCTTCCTCTTTCTTTTTCTTTTTAGACTTCTTCTTCCTCTTTTAAGAAAACTCTAAAACTTTTACAGTAGTAAAAACACTAAAAAATTGTTTATAATGGATATTTTTAATGATTGTGACATTTTAATTATAAAATAAAAGAAAAATTTAAATAATAATTTTTGCATCATTTGTTTTTGCTTTTTTTATTATGTTAGCTCTTTTTTATTTTATTATTTTCGTCTTTTTGTTATTTTAGTCAGAGTTAGTTCCTTACAAATTTTCAACTTGAAATTTTTAAAATTTTTGATAATTTCATTTAAAATTTTCATGACCGTTAAATTTTGAAAATTTTCTAAAAAGATTTAAAAAATTCTAAAACTAGTTTTACAGTCAAAAATTTGTCAATATTAACGAATTCAAGAAAGCGCTTTAATCATTTATTCATGATTTCATTTGTCGTACAAAATCCACTATGGGATAAAGTCCAAAAAAACAAAAATTTGTTACTATTTTTTTGTAATGAAGATAAATTTGTTTTTAAAATTAAAATTAGGAGAAAAAAAATTAAAATTATCATCACTGGAATGTCGTAGAAAATAAAATTTAGAATAGTCTGGTATATTGTGAATATGTGTAATAAAGAGAAACGACAATATGTATGCAAGAGAGTGAATGAGACAGAAAAAAACTAGATTGAAAAATTTTTTAAATTCCAACTTTTTTTTTCGCTGTCTTAAAAAAAGAAAATAATAACACACAAGTAAGGAGAAACTGCAAGAGACTGTATAACGGACTGTGTGAGAGTGGATGTGAGGCAGTTATTTATGCTGTTGCAACGTTACAAGTGCATTAATGCAAGCAGCACACAAGCAAATGAGTAAGCGAGCAGTAGCAGCACAAATATGCATTCATTGCATCGCATTCCGGAGCTAATCATTTTGTTTTTGTGTGCAATAAATGCCAGTTACAAACGATGACTTGAGATAAATTGTTATGGAAATAAATTGCTCTCAAATTGCTTCTGCTTCTGCTTCTTTTTTTGCAATCATATCAACACTTTTTAAATTTCTACCATTAACACCATTAATTTTTTTTTTCGTTATAACCAAATAGTTGAAGAAAGTTGATCACTTTTTTAAGTTCTTTAACCTTGACCCAAATTACTTTTGTAAATTTGCCAAAAGAAAATTTAGAATTTTTGAAAATTACAAATTTCATTACTTTAGAAATTTAGGCATCTCGGAAAATTTTTAATTAAATTTCTTGTTAGAACAACAATTTATTGAAATATAGAAATTTTTCATTCTTTTGAAATATTTTATGAAAATTTAGTCATCTTGGTAATTTCAAATATTTTATAATCTCAGAAATTTTTAAAATTATCCTGACCGTTATTTTTATCAAACTAATAATTCTAAATTGATGACTAAAAAAGTAAAAAGCATTCAAACAATGAAACAAATAGTTTTTCTTTGAAAATTTACAAAATACTACTGCCATTGACACCATTTCAAATATTTTTCGTGTGTACTAAACAATTGAAGATTGCCATTGACTCCGATCATCATCATCGCCAATTGAGGCTACATTTGGCAATCGACACGATTGTTTATGAAGTGAGCGCGCAAAAAAAATATTTCTTTACATCATCATCATAGTCGGTCGCTCACATGACAAATAAATAAAAAAATATCCATATGAGTCATCAAAATATGACTTTTGGCAAAGCTGTAAATCTTTTATTTTTACAGCTATCTACAAGTGGGCGAAATGTGCAATTTTTAGAAAGTCTCGAAAAAAAAATTTTAATGTAAACAACAAAATGCACTCAAGCAATAGCCTCGTAATGAGTGAAATGAGTGTGTCAAAAGCGTAACAGAAATTATTTATAAACTCAAATAAGACAGCAGCAGCAGTATTTTTTGCATATTTCAGTTCCACTTGATTTAAACTTTACTCTCTCGCGCTGTTGGTGGCATTTTTGAAATGCATTTGCAATTTCATTCATAAAAAATTGCTTTTTTTCCTTTCTCACTCACTCTTGTTTATTATTATGTACTACAACTGCCATAGAGAATGAGATGGAAGATGCTAAAGTGTATTTGTGAATTGCATCATCATTGTTGTTGTTCGAGTACAATGGAAAAATAAAAAAAAACACTTTGTTGCATTTACTTCAGTTCTGTAAACAAACGCATGTCGATTTGTGAATTCCAACATTCTTTACATTGCGGAAAAGAAGCTCTTAGAAAAAAGAAAAAAATTCTCTCTTCAATTTGACCGACAACAACTGCAACAATGTTTCATTTTGCAACATATTTGTCGACCATAAAATATTCATTTTATGTGAATAAGTATCCAAGAAAATTTGCATGAAATTGCTACGACAACTTATTTCCACTGCTGCTACCGCTGCTCATCTTTGTCGTCGTCGTCTTCTTCTAAATGTTCCGTAAAGAAAGATGAAAAAATTTACGGTTTGTGTCGTTGAGCACATAAATATTAATTGAATTAATGAATGAGGCTTCTATCTGAAAAAACTTTTCTTTCCTTCTTATCTTCACAACAACAAGAAGTAAGGGAAGTACTTTTAGGACTTTTGATCAAATTTATTATAAAATAAATACCTATAGCTTGACCTTTCTTAAAATTGAGTAAGAAATGTTTCATTTGTAAGAAACTAAATTATTTTGTTACTTTTTAATACTTTTATAATTTGAAAATTAACGTCTTTAAAAAATTTAAAATATATTAAATTAATTAGAATTATTTTTTAAAAGAAGTTTTAAAGTGTGAAAATTAAGAGATTTAATAGATAATTCGAGATATTTGCAAACATTAGAGATACTTTTTTCATCTTTTTAATTTCTATATTTATTGGCTTAAAAATATAATTTTTAACGTATTTTTTAAATTTGAATTTTAAAAATCCGTTATTTTTAAAAGTTATAAAATTTTCTTTTTTAGAAAACAACTAGTTCTTCAAAAGTAAATACTATATTTATCAACAACTTTAAAAAATAAACTTTTCAAGTATTCGATATTTTATCAAATATAGAGCAAACTTTTTATGACGCTTTTTATTTATCAGTCATGATTTTTTTTTACAAAAATTAAATTATTTTCAATAATAACACGTCATCGCGAATCAACAATTTTCCTATCAAAACAACAATTAACAAAGACCAATGAAAAAAATAAATTTTCGAGAAATTTCTTTCTTTCGCCAAATATACATTTTTTAATGCCAAATTTTTCATTCATGAAATTTTCTTCTTTCGTGACTTCCAAAATTGTTTATTTTCAGCTCTCTCACTCACTTTGCTCGAGCACAGAAATAAATAGAATGTGATGATAATTTTCGAATAAATATTTTTTGTCGAAAATAAATAAGTAGCCTCTTCATGGCTTATCATCATTTATGTTGTTACTTTTCATTCATAAATAGCTTGTTTGTTTGCACGTGAGTAGAAAAAAAAAGTTTATATAAAAAAATCATTTCAAGTCAGTTAGTAACTGATAGAGCGGAAGAAGAGGAGTAGCTATGAGTCCCAATTTGAAGCGATTGAAAAGAGAGTTAATTCCCAATGCGAGATAAGCCATCATGCAGAAAAACAAACAAACACGAGAAATTTCATATTTTTTTTCTTATTTTCGACTGCCATAATTCCCGTTTTATATTGATAAGCGCGTATTTTTTTTTGTTCGCCTCGCGTAAGCCGATAAGTGTCTATAAATCCATAAAGCCGCAGACAAATTTCAACAACCCACTTACAATGTAAATGCCTTTTGTTGCTTTACTAAGAGACGATTACTTAGCTAGCTGCTGCTGCTGCTGCTGCCATGTCATATTCTGATTTTAATAATAACTTCAACTTCTGTGTATAAATTTATTTTTTTGTGGATAATAACATGAACATATGCACATAAAAGAAAGCAAAAAAAAATATATCGCGGTTTTGACAGCCTGTAAAGTCGCAAAGGCGTCAAGTAATAAATTTATTTTTCCACAGAAATGCAAAAAAATAAAAAATTAATTCTACGAAATATTGCCGGTAAAGTGCTTTAGAGTTTTTTTTGTCTCTTACTCTAAACAATATTTATGATTGTACTCAACTTAAAAACAAATAAATGTACATCGGAAATTCCAAGCAGTTGGAATTTTTTGCTCTTTTACTCTCTGTCTTGAAAATCCCGCATTGTGAGTGACTATTTATGATCATAAAAGGATAGTGCACAAGCAAACATTCAAGTGAGATAGAAAATGAACTTCTTTGTGCCAAAAAAATATTTATTTAATTCTCTCATTCTCTCTCGACTGCTACTTTTGCTGCTTTGAAATTGAGCGTGGGGTGTAAACAGAACTAGATCATACTCTAAAAAATGGCAACATGTCATGAAGTAGGCGTTAGAGTGAGAAGATTTTTCTTTTTCAACATATTTTGAGACTATGGAAAAGTTTTTTCTAATAATTTCTTGCATCATTAAAATTTGTTTCAATTAGATGAAACTTTTTCTATTATTATTGAATCAGAGTTTGGAAGGATTAAAAAATTTAATTCTTTAAAATTATGAATTTTTTGTAGGAAAATATGTTCTCGTATTCAGTTTCATAACTAAAATGACAGAAAAATACTTCAAAAGCTACTGAAAGTATAATTAAATGCTTTTTACTTTGACAAGATTTGATTTCGTAATATTTCTAGATTACTGGATATGAAACCTAAAATTACTAAGAACTTTATTTGAAATTTTTAATATTAACAAGATTCGATTTTACAAGTGCGTGCATTATTTTGTAAAAATCCTATGAAAAATGTTTTCGCATTCAGCTTCATAACTAAAATGACATAAATGTCTTTCAAAAACTACTAAAAGTATAAATAGTTTTATTTATTTATTATAAGATTTGATTTCGTAATATCTATAAATAATTAAAAGAAATCAAAAAATACTTAGAACGTTTTATGAAATTTTCAATTTTCACAAGATTCGATACCACAATTACTCAATAGCAAATCAATTCAATATGTTAACTGCTGATCTATTGATATCAAATCTTAACAAAATACAAATTTTAATAAATTTTAAATTTCCAAACTCTGAAATTAAACTTTCAAATTAATACTCATCATAAGGAAAAGTTTCTTTCCTTGCTGTGCATCTTCTTGTTCTCGTAATTTTTTAAATGACGGAAAATTAAATGGAAAAGTTTTCCTCATTTTCTTAGAAGAAAAATGAGTATCCTGCACTTCCGATTGATGATGTTTAATGAACAATTCAATGCACTCACCTGCAATGAAAGAAAAATAAAGAAAAGCAATTAGTAAAGTGGCATAAATTTTTCATTCAACGATCGTGAGTAAGATCAAAAGCGAGTGAGCAATTAGCTATCGACAGACATCAAGGACATGAGTAATATAAATCAGGACAGCATTTGTCAATTGACACACAGACGATATAAGAAGAAATGTTCGAAAAACAACATTTTCACAATTTTTCTCGCTCACACTCACACTGAGTCCCTCAATATTTGTGTCAAATGCCAAAAAACACAGAAAATTGTAAACAACTATTGTGAGTTGCCCACTCTACCATACTTTTTTGTTCTCTTTTTTTCTTCAAATAAAGCTGTTTACAATTATAGGTATAAAAAAAATGTTCATTACATTATTAAACCAGTGCTTACCTAAAGAAATTGAATATGAAAGGAAAGCACAAAAAATATAAATTGTATTCAAAACAACATTCCACAATAGTGAATCACATGCCCTCGCAAATAATACAAAGAAAAAAGAATGTCGGTAAATATTTGTGATTTTTTAAGTAAGCTGCTGCTGACCAGACTAAAACGATTTAATCATTCAATTATTAAGAAATTTCTCACATCATGAAATTAATTGAAGGAAAAAAATACTTTCAAGCAATTAGCGTTGACATGCGAGAAAGATAAAAACTATTATTCTTGCATAAATACAGCAGAAGTAGCAACAATCGCGTTTATGAACAATCCTTTCATTCTATATTTTCAACTGTAGTTAACAAGACATAAAAATGACATTTTTCAAGAAGGAAAATTGTTTTGAATTTCAAAAGTACGTTAATTTTACTAAAATAAGTAAAATTATTCAAAATAAATTAAGATTGTTAGATATTTAACTCAGATTGATTTGAGTAATTCATATAATGATGATGGTTTTCTTCAATTTAAAGCATATTCCATTACACAATGTTTCAATCTTAAAAACTTTTTTTAAGCGCTTATAAATTTGCTTTTATAGGGACAAATCGGAAAAATTTTATGTCAGTTATAAAATATTTTTAGTCTTTCCAGATACGATTAGTGAAGATAGAGAATAAGCCTGACGTTTTTGTAATATAATAACATATAATGAATAAATATAAATATTCAGTTGTAAAAATTAAAAATTTTTCGAAAATAAAATTTTTGAATTTCGAATATTCGTTAAAACTAATAAAATTTTTGCAATGGTTTGAGTTTAAAAGTTATTGAAATTGAGTTGAAATTGTTTATTAATTATTCGTTTAATGATTAATGGTTAAAATAAGTAGAACAAAGCTTATAAATTCTTAATTTTGAAACAAAAAAGTTTGATTTTTGAACTCAATGTAGAATTTTTTCTAAAAAGTTTATTTTGTCTTCTTTCGATTATAAGAACCGCTCTTAAATGTATAGTACTAGCCAAAAAAGCTTTGAAAATCCATACAAATGATGGTCTTTTATATTTGAATATTAGCTCTAATAATTGAGTGAAAATTGTACCTTGAAATTGAACGTAAATTTTCCAAGAAGCAAGCTTTCAGTATACCAAAAGCAAACTAAACATATTTTTGGTTTCTCAAGTTTCATTTGGTTGATTTGTATATTTACACTTTCAATTATTTTTAAATGTGTTGTTTAGATGAAATTTTATCACAGATAATCTTTGAATTCTTTGAAGGTGTTGAGTAGGTTAAAGTTCATTCATAAAAGGATCAAACACCATTCTAATGAATGGAAAATTTTGCTTTTTTGATTCCTACACACACTCATAGACCCTCATCATCATAAACAAAAGAGAAAAGAAAGAAAAATATCGAAAATATTTTATGTGTGTGTGTGCGTGTGTTGTGATGGCGTCTCATGGTCAGGTATCGAAGGTTGTCTGAAATTTTTTTATTATATTTTTTTTTTGCATTTCCAAAGAGTGTTTCATGTTATTGATTTTTTTTCTCTCTACTCTGCTCTCGTTTGAAGGACACAATTTGTGTGACATATTGTGATCTCTGCTTCTCAGTTTCAATGCCATAATTCTTTATTGACGTCGAAAGAGGCTTAGTTGAAGCTTAATTGAGAAATGTTTGAGAATTAAAGGTTTGAAGAAAGAATTTACAATGCGGAAAATCCGTAGCTGATAATGGAAGATATTTATGATTCCTCATCAGCAAGTAGAGAGCAAAATCTTATCAAAGACGACAAGTAATGTATATATAATACCGACACATTCGCTGGAGGTATGATGTGCGTGTTTTTTTAGCTTCCTCATATACACGCGCATGTAAAACGTAGATAAAAAAAGTCGAATTCTTTTTTTACAGCTACTGCATGAAAGTTTAAAGAACCGTAACCGATTCTTAATTAAAAATATATTATTGAAGGAAGAAGTACTTTTACCTTACCACCTTTCTCTCTCTCTCTTTCTCACAATTGACTTGCTTCATGCTTCCATAATTTCTAGAAAATTAAAAATTTGCTCTTGCGGAAAGAAAATTGAAATTGCAAGTCTGGATTTTTAATAGTTTTTATTTATTTATTTGTTATTGACGTTTACTGTTTACTTTCTCAATTAGGATAGAAGCCTAAAATAATGGAAAATTGATTTTTCCTTTTTCTATTTACTGCCACAATTCAGTAAATAAGAAAAAAGAAAATTTTTTTTAGGCTTCGGTGCCTTTTTGCCTTCAATTTTTCTTCTTACAGTCTCGATGGATTTTTATGGCGCTTAGACGATGATTTCCTAAATTCATTTCGAGTTGGGGATGAAAATGAAATGGATTAAAAAATTTTCTCTTTCCTTTACTGTCTAATTTTGTAAAGTCAACAATTACCACGTGCTCTATCTCTTTAATTTTAGCTTCTCCATTACAAATAGGCACGGCACGGGGTTTTTGTGTTTTTTGTGGGCGCGTTCTACTTTTTGTTGTCGAACATCGACATGAATATTGATTTTTTAGCTTCAGTCAGCTTTTTTTTGAACCATTAATTAAATTGAATTTCATACGCTTCTGATTAACATTTTTTTTCTTCTCTTTTCAGAGTATGGAAATAAGCAATTATCAAAAATGAAAATTTTTTGAATTTTGTAAAATTTGTTAAATTTATTTAAATTGCATTATAAGAATAAATAGATTTGATTTTGAATAGGTAGAGCTTTCGTAAAACTTTGTAAAAAGCTGCAAAAAGTGACAAAAAGTTGCAAAACGGAGCATAAAGTTGAAGTACTTTTCCTTTAGGTAGAGCTAGGGTTTCTCGATTTCAAATTCAAATACTTGAATCTACAAAATCTTCAAAAATGTTTGACTGATTTGACAGAAATCTACGAAATCCCTTTGAGGATTTCGCTGATTCGAGTACTCGGTCTTGATTCAGAGAACTAATATTTGAATATAAGAGTTTTTGTTTAGTTCTATTTTGATTTAGTATGAGGAAAAAATTCGTTGAATTTTAAAATTTGGGCTTGTTCGAAATTAGGCCAGCTCTCATAATAGAGGGAAGATGAAGCTATTGAAAATAGACCACAGGCAACGTAGACTGGTGCCTGTTATGTCCTAATCTCAGCCCCGCCATCAGATATATAACAGTGATAAAATTGACTGTTTATTCCTGCATGCTTGCAGAGAAATTAATGACTGCTACTAACGATTTTCTAACAAAAAGTATTTTTCTATCAATGAATGAAGTCGCTTCTTCAGTGTGATTTATCCATTTACTAATTATTACAAGGGATAGTCATTGGAAAAATATATTTGATTTTTTTATAGAGTAGGCATCTCTTGAATTATTCAATAAAAACAAATGAAGAAAGCTCGTTTTTGATTTTCAAACTAAATAATAATTTTATGTCCATACTCTGTTATATTATTAATATTAATGCGTGTGTGTGTATGTGTTTATGATATTAATTTGATTATGATGGATAAAATAAATCTGGAACATAAAGCGGGAATTGTTAATGAATGGAAATAAAGATAAAATTCGATAATTAATTCGATTGATTGAGAGAGAAAGCTTAATTGATAATGAATTTACTAAAGTAACTTTTTTTTATTGTTTTGTGATTTTTTATGGAGCAAGTGGTTGTTTTTTTTGATAAAATTGTCATTAAATGAAGAGATAAAACTTAATCGCGGTTTACTTCTGTTAATTTTTTTTTTTTCGAGAGCGATTAACTGGATAATTTGCAATAAAGAAAAAAATTTTAACTGTTTTTTAATTATTTTGAATTAATTAAAAAAATATTCAAACAGTCAATGTGTGCGGGAAAAAATTTCTTTTTTTGATTTTAATTTAGATGATAAGACTGGTGTGCTGATTTTTTATTCAACCCTCAAGAGAGAAAAAAATTATTCAAAACATGATCTCAAGATGGCACAAAATCACTGTATGTGCGATGGTAAAAGACGTAAGCAGATGATGCATATGAGAGTCCCATAAAATCTCATTATACCTTCTTTTTTTATGCTGCGCCGCACCGCAGTTATTTGTAATTTTGGTGATTCTCTACTGCTGATAATTTCACGAAAAAACTTCTTTTACAATAACCATTAATCTGTATTTTGCACGCGTTATCATTCTTTTATTCAATCTCATTTCACTACTACAATATCATGCAAGTGAGGGAGCAAACCGTGATTGAATTATTAAAAAAAATATTTTTTCTCATAAAATTTAATAGGAATAAACGAGATTCAAGGCATATTGTTTCATTCATGCTCGTTTCTCGCATTAACTACTTTTAAACGCGCGGATGGATCAATATAATATTGCAATGCGTCTTATAAACATTCATAAAGTCAATGAAAGGAAGAAAAAGAAGAAGAAATTCTAAAAGAGGCAAAGGAGGGAAATAATTAAATGACGATATTTTCTCTTTAACCGTAGAATAATAAAAAGATGCCTTCAACAATATAGAAAAGTGAGAGTAAAAAAATTCCTTATCAAAAGTCATAAATCATCTTTCAATTTTTCTTGCTCCTGTCCCTTTCTAATTTACACATACAACTACAAATTTCACTCGACAGATTTGAGAGAGCAAGAGCAAAGGGGATCACCATAAAAATGGCAAGCGAAATGTCTTTTTATGTGCTCCCTTTTACACTTTCTTAAGAAGCTACTCAGCATGTATACACAGCAACAACAATAAGTCTCTTCTAAGAAAAGAAGAAATTATACATCCTTATAAAAATATCTTTCTTTTTTTGCGGGGGGTGAAATAAAAGAGTGGAAAATATACCATCAAAAAACGCTATTGTTGTTAAATGCCAACTCTTTTTCTGTAAACAACAAAGATTAACCTAGTCATACACTCTCTATGATCTTTTTTATGTTTTTTTTGCTCTGTTTTGTTGTTTGTAAGAACTTCTAAGACTCTCATTTATTTTCATAATTAAGGAAGAATTTTTTTGACAGTTTAATTTAAAAATGAAATTAAAAGGGGTTGAATGTAGATTTAAATGTAGATAATAAAAGTAGAACCTTTTAGTAGAACTTCATGTAGATCAAATTTATTGAAAGTTAAAAAAGTATTTATGAAAATGTTTATTAAACACTCAATTCTAATCTCTATTAAAAAATTTTATTTAGTCTAGAAGAACTTTATTAATCAAGTTTAGATTTGCAAAAAATTAATGTAACTTGACTATTTGTGTAATTAAATTAGCAATTTCAAAACATTAAGAAATTTAAGTAAATTTCTTTTTTCATTTATTTTGAAATACACACGCTTTAAAAAGTAGTAAAGCTTTATTTAATTTAAAAATTTTAGCTATTTTGTTTTGACATAATTTTAAGATCTACATGATTATCTACTAAGTAGTTCTTAATTTATCTACATTTAAATTTTAAATTTATTTTATCTATTTTTAAAATCTACATCCTTTTGTTCACTAAAAAATATTCAACCTGAGTAAAAGAAATAAATAAATTTCACTTTTGTGTGAATTTAAAGTTCTCCCAATGGTGCAATATACTCTTCTTAAATGACAAACGTTGAGAAAGAAAGAATAAAAATTCATTCGCATATGTGTCGCACAATTGTGTTCGCTACTTGGCAGTATCATCTTGACGATCAAAAGCGTAAATGAAATAAAAAATTGAATTTATTATTCTTATAAATATTAACTTTGTTTTTTATAAATACAAGAGAGAGGGATGATGTTACTGGTAGAAAGGGAAGCGAATGTACCCTCGAGGGTTGACAAAAGAAAGTACAAGAACGTGAGGCATGATATGAAAGCGAAATCATCACGCAACATATATAGAACAATTTTTTTTATAAACTCATATTTACACACATGTATCATCCATCCATCCATCCATCTCCCGCTTTATATAATTTCCATTAGCAAATTTACGTAAATGAGAACATATCAAAATGCTGCTTAATGAATTTAAAACAAGAAGAGCATTTATTCTCTTTCTGGCCCATAATTCATTGTGAAAAGAGAGAGTGAGACAGCGCCTATTAATTGTGGAACATCACTTTACCAAACCCCGAGTACTACGTACTACAAGCAACATACAGAATGAGGAAGAGAAGGAGAGGAAAAGAGAGAAATAAATAATTTCATTTTCGTACTACGAAGGCGTACAACGTACACGCGCCTCCTCACACAAATGTGCAGTGAGAGCTGTGAAGCTGAAAATAAAAATTATCACACACGAGAATGCTTCCTCTTTTTTTTTTTATTTATAGGTCGAACGCAATAATGGATAATATTAGCAATAATAATGAATCCTTCTAGACCTTAAAATTGATACGATAAAAACTAAAATATGAAGAATAGAATATTCAGGATTTGGAAAAATTTTTTGACTATATACTAAGTCAATTCTTAATTTTATTTTAATTTATTGAACCGTCTTCACTTTGCTTTATATCAAAATTAAGCTTAAATTTTTTTTATTCAAATCTCGGAAAACATTTTTGACAATATAACTGTCATATCGAATCTCGTTGAAAATCAAGAATTTAAAAATATATTCTTAGTTAGTTTTAATGTTTGTGATTTAGTCATAATAGTTATGAAACCCAATACGAGAACATTTTCGTACAAATGGAAATTTTTGGTTTTATATCAAAGTAATTCTTTAGTTCACAATTAGTTAGCGATTATCAAATTTATCGAAGTGTTTTCGGTTGATCTTATATAAACATTTTAGCTAAAATCTAAGTAATCTTTTAAGATTTAAATCCTGAAATTCATCTTTGACAAAATTATTACAAAATCGAATCTCGTTGAAAATCAAAAATTTTCAAAATATATTTTTAGTTAGATACAATGTATACGAATTAGTCATATTAGTTGTGAAAATAAATACGAGAACATTTCCGTACAATTTATAATTGCGCTTTTAAAATTTTTGACTTAATCGAGATAATTCACAAGTTTTTGCAGTTTATTAGTGTCTTTACTTTGCTTCATACAAAAATTTATTCTCGAAATTCATTTTTGATAAAATTATTGTGAAATCGCATTTCGTGAAATTTTAAAATTTCCGAAATGAACTTTTAGTTAGATTCAATTTTTGCGAATTAATCATAATAGTTATGAAATCAAATATGAGAACATTTCATACAAAATTGCAATTACGCTTTATAGAATTTTCTACAAATTTTAAAATTTAAAATTCCAAACTCTGCATAAAAATTTCATCTTTTCAATATAAATATGAAATTATGATTTTTATCTTATTCTCTCTTTGTCTTTGATACTACAGCTATTGTGGCATGGCAAGAGCAATTTCTTTCATTCTTTCTATTATTATCTTTAGCAAATATGCGTTTCTTCCTTGCGCCATTATTAAATATTCATTCAAATGTGTACACATGTATAAGTCATATTCAATAACTTCTCTCTCTTTCTCTACAATCTTGAAAATTGAAATAAAACATGCAAGAAAATGGAGAGAATTTTTTTTTCTTCTTCTTCACTCTTTTGTGTGTGCATCTGACGTTTGCTCATTTTGATGAAAATTTTCTACTCCTTCATATGAAAGAGTGAGTGTACGACTCCGGAGGCCACAAGTTATTTTAATTCCATTGTATGATTATCATTCAGCCAGCACACAATGGCAGCAAGAGAAATTTAATTCAATCAAATTCATGCTCATGTGTGTAAATGTGCAATTTTCTATCTAAACAAACAAACTTTGAATGAAACTAAAGAGAATGAAGATTCGTGGTAAAATATTTTATTCATTATACTATGAATTTTCTCTCTCTCTTCCTTTTTTTTGCTTACAAATATTGTCAATTTTCATGCAAAAAAAAATTTATTTGTGATCGCAGGGATTAGAGAAAAGTTAGGAAAAAGTTATTAACTAAGCTCACTTCATCAGTAACTTGAAAATCAACCCTGAAAGTTATTTAAATGGCACCTCACGTTCACTCGTTCATACAATGACGTCCATAAGAGAATGAAGAAAATTTTTCCTTTCCTTTTTTTGTTGTTGTTGCCATTATGCACGAGACATGAGAGAGTAATAGAGAGACAATGGAGCTCGCATGCTATGAAGAACCCTATAGTTGACATGAATTGTTTAACTGCTTCTTAAAATGTGTGTACATTTTCTCTTCCTTCTTTTTTTTTTGACTTCAACTGATGTGGTAGATTATGAGAAATTGGATTTGAATTTTTCAACATTGACAGCATTGCTGCTGCTGCAACAAGCAACAGAGAGAAAATTTTTTTTTTCTGAAATTAGATCTCGAGATTTGACACCTTTCCGTGACTTTTCATTATAATGAAAAACTTTTTTTTTCTTCTTCTTCTCTTTCTGTCTGTCTCTGACAAAATCTCAAATAACAAACGAGCTTGGTTGAAGAAAATTTCTTTTTTCTTCTTCTCCCTTAACTAATCAAATCTGTTGTGTACAACATAAATAATTTAAAAATAAATTTTCTACAACTGACAATTGATGATGATTAAAGCCCTTATTGTCATTTTGACCACATGCTGATCATTTTACTGTTATAATGAGATGATGGCAGATGTTTTTGAAAATTCACACAATACTGTCTGCAAATTTTTTTTTCTCTTATATCTATTGACTAAATTAATTTTAATAAACGACTTAAAAAAGAATTGCATGATTAATTTCCCTTAAGCAATGTATAAGAACGATTAATTTCATCAATAAACAGCACGCACCATTCATAAATCATTTCGCTAAATACACTTCTTCTGCTTATACCTTTTTATTATTCGCTTTCATGCAGACGAATGTACAGGTAAGAGAACTCTACTGAGTTCACCCACATTTCTGTGTGCGGATTTGTTGCCAGCCATTAAGCTCACAAATTATCGAATCGTTTGCCTTTTTTGTTCACTCTCGCTAACTCAAAATGCTTTTGACTATTTATGGAAATTTGTCGCTTTTTATTTTTCTTCAGTGAATAAACAGAAGAAGGTGGATAATTCTTTAATTGCCAAAACATTCTGACTTTTTTTTATTTTATGTGAAATTGATTTCTTTGAACACAAATCGTAAATTCAAAGAGCAAAAAATAAGATGTCATTTCTCAAAAAAAAAAAACCCATAAAATCCTAAATCGAATTTTTCTTTCTCTTTTTCCCTTGCCTTAACAACAGTGAGAATAATGATAAGATAAGAGATTCTACTGTCCAAAGCTTAACACCTTAATGCATCTTCCATTAGTCGAGATAGAAAAATCTATCGAATGATTTTTCTTTCCAAACGTCTAAAATAAAATTTCCTTTCACCATGCTATAGAGTTTGAGAGAAAGAGGAAAAAAGAAGGAAAAATAACAACAACAGAATGTTCTATTTAATGATTATTAACGTTTCGTTAAACATGAGAATAAAAGAATTCTTCAACCATGTGTCCTCCTCCATCCGCCTACTCAATCTTCTTTTTACTCCTTTTTTTTCTCTCTTTGCTCGCTTTGCTTGCAGTAACAACAAAAACAGCAGCAAAAAAACTTTTTATTTTATTTTACTTATGGCATAAAAGAACAAGAGAAGGGTGAGATGGTAGAAGAAAAAGCAAAATACCAATAACATTGGAATTAAATTTGATTCTAAAGACATTTTTACAAACACATACAGTCGGTTCCATGAATGTCTCTGTCTTGAATGATTTTCATCATTTACACGTGAGTTTGGATTCTGTTAAATTCCCATTTGTGAATTCTTCAACATTTGTTGCTCTTTTTAAAGTCAGAATTTACTTTAATTTGATCAATATGTGACATAAGAATGACTCAATAAATAGTGAAAGTCTAATTCTGATCCGCATGGGATTAAGGCATGATGAAGACGAGATGTTGTTGTTCTCTTTTTTTATCAGTCAAAATGGACAATTTGCAGAAGAAGAAAAGCACGCAGCATCATCCATTATTCAAGATCTCTATGTGCGTTTGTGTGTGTATGCAGCAGAACAATTGAGACAAAATCCTTATTTGATTATTAACCAAAGCCATTCGAGATCATCATTGTCATTATTTCTCATACATAAATACATGGACATGCATGAGAAAGCATGTCGTGGCTATAAATATCAATCACACATTTCTCGCCAATTTGAGTTGTCAATTGAATGCGTAATTTATAAAGAATTTCATACTTTGAGTGAGAAAAAGTCAGAATTGAATTGTATAAACCAGACGTGACCATTTTGCTGTGTTTTGATGCTCGAAATAAGCCTTAAAATGCTATAATTACCAACCATAACGCTTTGTTGTTGTTAAAATGAATGAATAAAAATGAAAACACATCAAAAACAATAATTACTATTTCCCATTAACTGATTCGACATAGCAGAACGACAAACACACATTCATTACGAATATGATGACGAATTCTGCTGCTGTTTTGACTCAATATGAAAAATTTTGTTACACTTCTGTTTGTAAGTGACAAAAATAAAAATTTCATAATTATTTAATCCTTCTCACTTCATCATC
>JACWBX010000276.1:0-15843 GCA_014622435.1 Polypedilum pembai
CATTTTTCACTCCTATGCTCGCTTTGTATAAATGTTATAGTGAACTTGCTTGAGGAAATTTTCATTCTTTTTATAGTGAAGCCACTTTCTTCTGTGTGCACCTCATTGATAAGTGTTCTATCCAACTATATACATACTTGCTAACACCACTCATTGTTATTACACTTGTTCACTTGTATAAATTGCAAGAAAGTATGTAAATGAAAGTTGTAGTCGACAGTGACACTGATAAGTAAAGCACTAAACAAACAACGACATAATTTAGAATTCTAAATAGTTGAGATTTTTATTGATTATCACCTCAAACAATACTTGCGTGCAAATATTTTAACTATTACTGATAAAGTCAAATTTCATGTGAATTTAATTGTTTTAAATTGCTAACGAATAAAAAGAATGAAGAAGATTTATTTATTAGCATGACAAGATAAAAAAAAAATTTCTGGAATTTTTATTTAATTTATTGAGTTGAAATGCTGATTGTGTACAATTGTTGGCAACTTAGTTGCTAAAATATATTGTTTTAATTCAAGTGAGTGGAAAATTACTCTCACATTATTTCAAAAAGTTCTTTTATTAATCAACAATAACAGGAAAAGAGATGAATTCATTTTTAAACAAGTGGCAGTTGTCGTAATTGATCACATTTGCGAAGATCGTTGAATTCATTGATGACAATGGCGCAAAGGTGATTTCTCAAACAATTATCATCGCAAACAGCATTCATGAAAGGATCTCCAGCAGAATGCTTGAATTCATAATAGTGTCTCAAATTGGTGCGACTTCTTGCCAAGTTGTTTGTAACAAAGTTGTCTAATGATGCTGGTGAAAGATCAGGAATGTTGAAAAATTGTCTGAAAGAATATTGTCTAAACCAGCGTGGGAAAGTAGCTGGATTTAAGTTAGCTTCAGTAATGCTGTACATCCATGATTCTTTTTCTTGCACTTGATAATCAGTAACATCAACAAAATATTTAATATAATTTGGATTGACATTACTGTATGTAGTTGTTGCACCACCATTCCAAGCATAATTGATAGCAAAGTTTGTATTAGCGGCTGCATAGAAAACGTTAAATTCATCGCGATGTGAATGACCCATAAATTGACCTTGAATGATTCGATGGAATCGCTCAATGACTCGACGGAACTCACGAGACCACCAACGCATGCAGCTTCCACCTAATCAAGAAATCAATATTTTATGAAAAATTCTGATTCTGAAAGAAATCATTAAATTACCTCCACTTGGAATATGATATAGAAGATGAACACGTTCGCCAGCAGCTTCAGCAGCCAAAAGTGTGTCGTGGAGCCATTGCAACTGGTTCTGCAGCTCTAGCCGGCTATATAAAATCCACCAATTGTAGCTGAAGAGAGAAAAGATTATTAAAGCTCTTATAAATAAAATTATTAATTTTCTCACATATAACAGTCATTGTTATTTAAAGCAATAATTCTGAAGCCTGGTCTATGAAGAACTGTATAGTAACCACCACGTCTGATTGTTGTTTGTGCTGATGGTGGTAACCAACTTGCCCATGCTGTTGCAGTATAGTCATAAAGCCATTGAACTGATAAATTAGCTTGAGTAATATGCAGTGGTGCGAATCTATCAACAATTTCATAAATGATAAAATTAAAATTTTGATAAAAGAAAAACAACTTACACATTCGTAGGTTGAGCTATAATTAAAGAAATAAAAAATTTTAATCTTATGGCAATAAAATGAGCTGATAAGATTTAAAATACCTTCATGATTGCCGAGAACTGGATAAACAGCAACACCAGCAAAGACTTGTCTGACTAAGTTGTAAAAGCGATCCATAATGCGAATGTTGCCTTCATGAGTTGTTTCCCAAACACCGTGGTCAACAAAATCTCCGGTAACATAAACAGCATCAACATTAGGATGATCACGACGTGCACTACGAATGACATCTTCAACAACTTCCCATGGTGAATCACAGTCGCGATAATCACCCCAACGTCTAATTAATTAGTTGAAAATTAAATTAGAATTTTAAAATGATTTAAAACCACTCACCCAGCACGATCAGCAGGATTTGCAGCGATTCCACGAACAGTTCTACAACAAGTTGGTTCCGGACAGTTGGCATATCCACCAACTAAATATGCAGGCTATAAAATTAAATTTATTGTTAAATTATACAGAAAATCCAAAAAAAATATTCCCATACATCATAATGTGGATCGCTGAAGTGTAAAATTTGTAATTCATTTGGATTTCTCGGAGCAGAACCTGATTTTGACTGAGTAATAGGAGGTCCTGGTGAAACATTCACTGTGAATTGAAAAATGTTGTCAGGATCACCACACTCTCCTTGAAGTACAACTGAACAAACTTGATTAGCTGATAATGTTGGACGAGCTTCAAGAATGTGGAAGAAAATGTCTGCATTAAGTTCAACAACTCCTTCGCACACGACAGGTCCAAAAGTTGTAAGTTGCATACAAAGACCAGTAGCATCTTGTTTCAATTGGTCACGAGTTCTTGAACCTGATCGAAATTGTTGAATCAACAATCCAAGAGTCGAGCGACAAGCGATACACGACATGATTGCTGCATCAGGAGGAAATTCTTCGAGTTCAACTCGGCCAACAATCGTAGGTAATTTCATCATTTGCAACATTTTATCGAGTTGATGAGAGCGAATGCCATAGGTTGTATAATTAATATAATGATCAACAAATTTCTCAGCAAATGCATCAACATTTCTCAACATATCCTCGCGTCTCTGAATGTGTTCTTCTGAACGTAGCTGAAGAGCTGACGCTGCCACAATGGCACTCAGCAAGAAAAATAAATTCTTCATTACTTCACTCTCCTTAAGTTCACGACACTTTAAAGATTTTTCGCGAATTTCTCGCTCTTTTATAGAGCCGGTAGAACTCTAGTGATTTGTTATTGATAAAATAACTTTGAACCTCATTAACGGCATCTAATCAATTATATCGCATTAAATTAAATCAATGATAAGATAGAGAGAGCTCGTAATTGATAAGATTACATCGATTAATTGCGGTAGCTTTATATTCGTTATTTTGTGTAAATATTTTGGATTCTCGTCAATATTAAAGGAACATTTACAATCGAAAAATACAACCATAACTTTTAATATCAAATGAAAATGTTTCTCTTTTCATCTTTTTATTTGACGTATTATTGATATTGAATTAAGAAAAAACATTTCGTTCTTTAAAGGAAAATCACCCTCAGGTGTTTTGATTAATTCAATTGACCAGTATCAAACGTATATACATTCTTAATTGTAAGCATAAAAATAAATGTCATTAAATTAATTTTCTCACACACCTTCGTCACATTTTGTGTCATTCAAAATTATTATTTCGTCAAACTTCCATGGCAATATATATTTTTTGATAAAACTATTTTTAGAAATTGTTTATCAGTAAACGATATAAATTTGTTATCAAAATTACTCTCGTTTAATTTATAATCTCACGTGCTTCTGAATAAGTATGTATGAGTAAAATAAGCTGATAAAAATAAAACAAAGTGGAAATTAAAACAAAGTTTTTCCATAATAGTGAAAGACTAAAAATTTTATTATATTGTTGTACACTACGCAATAACTTTCTGAAATTTCAACATTTTTTTTCAATTTTCTTCTTCTCTAATAAACCATGGAAGCTTATCGAGAGGTGCTGGGTAATTTTCAATTAATTTTCCTCCCTCATGAATTTGATTGTCATTACCATCCCTCCATTTACCAACTGGAAGATAAACATCTCTCGATGTTTTGCCTTGTTCAATGACTGGCGCGACCAGAATTTTATCTCCCAATAAGTATTCTGTCAAAAAAATTTATTATATCAAAATATGAAAAATTTAAAATTAAATTCTTTTACCATCAGCAATAACAAGAGCTTTTTCATCATTCTCATCGAGCCACCAAATTGGAGGATTCACAGGCAAACCATCTTTCACTGCTAAATTAAATCTTTCCAAAATATATTCACTATATTGCTCATGAAGCTCTGTAAATTTTTTTGTGATTTCAATAGTTTCATCATCAAAATGCCATGGAGCATAGGAAAATTGAAGACTCGGCATGAAAGTACTTGCTTGTAACCATCTGATGAAAAGTTCTTTTGTAATAACATCATTGCCATATTGATTTCCTCCAATCATATCAGGTAACACGAAAACATAACCATTTAAATTGAATTGAAGTAGAGTTGGAATTAAACTTTTCAGTCCATTATTAGCTGTCCATCGTGAGTCGAAATCAAGCATTCTAACTAGCACATGTAAATATTGAGTGCCCCAACCAGTACGAATTTCAAGCTTATCTCCAAAATCTGCAGCCATTTTTACAAAACTTCTCGTTATTTGTGATGGAGTGAGATCGAGATCATATTCAAAAACAGGATCAGCTGGATACCAACTAGTTTCACCGGCATCAAACTTGAAAATGTCAATACCATGTTGATTTTGAATGGCTTCTAACTTTTTTCTAAACCAGCTTTGAACAGCAGGTTTCGCAAAATTATAATGTGCTGCTTGATTTTCACCACTATTCCACCATGACGTGTCTACAGTCCCATTATGCGATTCAACAAGATATCCATTTGCTTTAGCTTCAGAATAGTAAGGTTCACAATTTTTATTGATGAATGGATGAACCCACATTCCTACAATAAAACCTTCATCTTTAAGTTTTGCTGTTACTTCTTTTAAATTGCCAAAATTAGTTGTATTGACAATTGTTGAACCATAACAATCTTCCCAAAAATCGTCAATGTCGAGTAAACTGTATTTAAAACCATGATCAATGATTTTTTGTGCATAATCAAGAACCATATTTTCATTAATTTCTCTTCGATATTCAACCCACGTGTTGAAAATTGGATATCGAATGAGTCTTTCGTCTGGCAATGATTTTGGTTTTCCCAAGTATTTATTGATGACATTTACGTGCATTTCTTTCATAGTTTTAGCTGAACCAATTTTATAATTGAACTCAAAGACGTTATTGTGAGTGTAATAAGGAAGCTCTTTCTTGGCTGTGAAGCAAATATGTTCACCATCTTGATCAAGAAAGAGTGGAGTTTCATAATCAATAAGGATAAAGAAAGCACGTGATGAGAACCAATAACGCTCCATTATTGCTGCACTGTGAAGTTCTTTTGTAATATAAGCATAATCAGTGAAATTAAATGTTTGAATTGGATATTTTTGATCCATTTGCTCAGGTCCACCATACCAGTTAACATTGTCATTCGCATAAAGAGGAAGACAATCTTGAACTATCAATTCTTTTTTCGTAATTTTTCTTTTAACATATAAGGACGAGAAATCTTCATTATCAATATCAAGAGTGAACGATATTTCATTTGATTCTCCTGTACTTATTTTATAACCATTTTCTATTTCATCAACTTGAATCGTTTTGTCACCAAAATCGTTGCCAATATATATATCTTGAATCCACTTATCTAAAAGATTAAGAAAAGTGGAATAATTGGTTGTAAGAAATTTATTATTTGAAAATGAGTGGCAGATAAAGAATATTTTGAGTGGATTATGAAATGCAAGAAAGAAAGAAAAATTCAATAAGAATGCACTAGTTGAGTAAAATTAGTTTTTGTTAGTTAGAAATTTCTTACCTCGAAAAACTTGAAGCACGTAACGTTTATCATCTTTTAATCTTTTGATGTTTACATGAAAATCAGAATTTTTGAAATTTACAGTTTGAATATTTACATCACCACTAAAGTCTAAGAAGATTGAAGCAATGAAAAATCCAACTGTGCCAAGAATTACCACAAAAAATGTTGTTAAAAATAATTTATTTGCTGGATCGATGTACATTGTTAAGCTTACTCTCAACAACTGTGACTTGAAAATTGCTCTCAAAAATTATTACACAAATATTTATCTAATCTTTTTAATTTTAATTGTTGATAATAATGAAAAGTGTCCGAAAATATATATATAAAAAAAATAAAGATATTTCGTAATACTATCAATACAAGAAAATTTAGTAATAAAAATATTCTACCACGCGCTAAAATTTCAATTTTAATGTGACTGTCTATGATGAATTTTTCTTTGTTACTGTATGAATTTAAAATACTTTCACATCTTTTAAATGATGATGACAATAATTTACGAATTATTTTCACACATATGCATTGATATTTATTAATTGATAAGAATTAAAGATTAAATGTGAATGTAAATATTTTGATGAAATCACAGCTGAGAAAATCTTCTTAATGACCTATATAGTTAGCTTAACATTTTCTCACAAACACTTCAACAGCAAAAATATGTAAGGTTTTCAAAAAAGCTTTTTTGAGCTTTTTCATTTGATGAAGAAGAATTTTTTTTGTTATTCAACCCACGTGTTTGAAAGAATATTTTGAAATATGATTGAACGAAAACAAATATTAAATTTTAAAACAAAATTTTTTCAAATAGAAGTATGCAGAATCAACAAAAAAGTCAACTGAACGACATTTTTCACATTATTGCTAGTTAAAGAACATTTTTAAAGTCACTCAACTTTTACAGAATGTGTGTCGAGGGTCTGATTACGTGAGAATTTTGATAGGAATTAAATTACCATTTTCATTTTTTCGATAAAATAGTTTCAGTTTTAAAGTCGACAATTAATAGCTTAATTTATTTTTATTATTATTGACTGCACAAAATTTATATCGATTGTGTGTAAATTTTCATAAGTTTGATTTAATCAACGATTTTGTTCTTCTTGCAATCATGACCACGTGGTCATTGCTACTAACTACATATCATCTTAAAAAATCTCAACGACCTCATAATCATATATGGATTATTATTTTGAAAAATTTTTACGTTTTATTGGTACGATTGCATAAAAAAAAATTTTTTACTGCCAAAAAAAGATTAACCAAAATCATATTGGGCTTGGACATTGGAATTAAGTATGAAAGAAATGATATCGACCTTCATTAAATGCAACTTTTTACAAATTTACCAATCTTTATGTGCAACAGCATTCAGTAATCGAGATGAGTAAGAAAGAGAAAGAAATATAAAACTTTATATGAGCGCATTCCATTTACTTTCACAGACCTTCAAGAGATGCAACTCTACTATGCTGAGTTGATTGATTTTTCTTCTCTTTGGATGATGCTTTGAGAATTTATAGAGAACGTGACATTATACATGCATGTTTTCATAAGAATAATATTTAAAGAAATTTTTGAAGCAAGAAGTATACTTCCGTTAAATGAGAAGAAGACAACCTTGATTATATTGCTTGTAATTTATTTATTTATTTCGCTGATTAGTGATATTAAGACTTTTTTTTTGTTAAAACATATGTTGTAGGTGAAAATTGACCTCGCTGTTGACAGAGATTGCAGTTAAGAGTTCTCCTTTTGGAGATTGTATATCCTTGAAATTCCATATTGAATTAAAGAGAAATATTGTGTTTTAGGGAACTTTCCTTATCTAAAAAATTTGATTTTCAAATAAAAAGCCTAAAAAGTCGATAGCCTTTGACAATTCACATTAAGTTCAACCTTCAGCAACTTTAAACAATCTTGTAACATTTCATAATAATCCTTCTTCTGTTTATGTTCAAATATTAACTTAAATATCTTTAAAAGTCAATTTAAATGTTCTTTTTCGATTGACGGACTCAACTGATTATGGTAATTTGACTTTGTGTGTATTTTTTTCGGATGGGAACATCAACATTAAATCAGCAATTTTATGGAGCGATTTTTTATTTCATATTTGTGTACTCAAAAAAATATTTGCATAATCATCGAAAAATTTACTTATTACGTGCATAATGTGTCATATTTTCAATTGTCAAATTGCTTCTTTAGTTTGGACGATCCATTCTTGAATTGAGTCAGTCGATAATAAAATTTTAAAGTGAAAAGATCGTGGTAAAATAAAAATAAAATTATTGAAAATTTGAAGTTTAATGGGAATGTAAGAATAAAATTTTTTTATAAATTTCATAAATTGCAACTGAAACTTAAGAAATGTTAAGTGTAAAAAAAAATATATTTTTCATGCTTTAATTGATAAAAGATATTTAAAATAAGATTACACTAATCTTCTCGCTAATTTACACGAATTTTGCATTTAAACTTGCTCGATAATCAAACATTTCGCGCGGCATAGCACTTAGTTCTTCTCTTTATATACATTTTTCCATTTAATGTACACTTTAGTAAGCAAAACCATGCGTAAGAAAGAAAAAAGGTCTTTTGGTGGTAGGAGAAGAAGCAAATAAAGAAGAAGAAGAAAATATAGTTTTGTGGACCAGTGACTAGCGCAAGTAATATCCTATCATTCAGTTCAACGTTGAGAGCGGTCGTGACTAGTTGGCTAGTTGACCGATAAACATCTTCTTGCAAATAAAGCAAACACAAAAGAGTTGTAAAAAATTTGTAACAAAAGAAGAGAAAAAAAAGACTTTAAAAGTAAAATTAAAAGTGACGCGCAAGTCTTTGTGCAATGTTGCATAAATTAATGTAAAACTGAATAAATTTTATGACGCTTTGAAGAAGAAACTTCAATTATTTAAAGAATATAAAAATTTATGGAAACTTTCATGAAAAGAAGAAATTAAATTTTTTTTTCACTTTCTTTTGTGTGGTCTCAGTTGTAATTTAAATAAAGAAATCTTTCTTTAAAAAATAAATCTTAAAATTTAGTGCGATAGTGATTTTGAAGACATTACAAACGTGAACGACAAAATGAATCATGTGCAAGCGCTAACAGTGGTTGAAGCCACTCTCGATGAGAATAGCAAGTGTGTGAATAATCAGATAAAAGCTAATGTTACAAAGCGCAATGTGTTTAAAGATAGCAATAATAATGTGCAACAGATAACAAAAGAATCGCTTAATGTCGACAGTAATAAGCAAACTCCCACTAACGATGACGAAGAGCAACCTATGGAGTACACTTTACTCGGTTTTATCAAATTCAAATCGCCCATCAAATGGCTCAATACAGTCTCTATCATTCTTATTCATCTCATATTTTTATTCGGATTTTTCACATATCCTCTTTATGGAAAAATTTTAACAACTCTATGGGGTAAGTTTCAATTGTTATGTCATTAAATAACAAATATTTAATTTTTGTCCATTTGCATTGTTACACAATTATTTTGCGAGGTCTTCTTTCTCGCACTGCATATATTTATAAAACTTTAAAATTATGTGCATATGCAATAATTAAACTTTATTGTTCTCTTTTTTCCGTAATCGACTTATGCAGTTTTGCGTAATAAATGTTTTTCTTCTTTAAAAATCACTTAAAATTAATTTTTATATTTTTAAATTGAATAAGACTCACGACTTAATGTAGTTTAAATTTATTGTCGAAATAAAATGAGTTATCTTGAGAAATTCAATTTTTATTGGCTTTGATAAAGAGAACTAGTAGTAATGCTTATTGCAATAATTTATGCGCTCTTTAAAAAGGACAAGGTCTCGTTAAACAATAAGTGAGAATTACACAGACACTTTAATATATTTTTAAATCTGAGAAGAGAACGATAAAAGAAATGAAAAAAAAAAATCATAACAATCAATCATAATATGACAAGATGCATAGCAATTATTCATAATCAAACTACTCATTATACACCCTCTCCTTAGGGTAATGACAATTTAATTTAAAATTTTCTTGCTTCGAAGGCAACATAGTTAAAGAATGCTGTGACATTAAGCAACTTTTTAACATTGAAAAGAGATTCTTTTTAAGTTCATTGTTGTAAAACAACTTTTATACGCAAAGTTAATTAATTAACTCAAGCTCGCAATTTCTCGTTTACATTTACAAGACAAAAAAGTTATCAAGGAAATAAAAGTCAATGCTAAAAGAAGTTCATTCCACACTTTATTATATATTGCCCAAAAAAAGAATTCGATTGAGCAAGAGAGAGATGCACGTTGCAGTTAAGATTTCTTCTTATTGACTTTTTCTCTCACTTTTCGCGAAAGGAACTTGAATGTGTTACAAGGTCAAATATTTTTTAAAGTATGATAATTAAATTACATCAACAAGATGACGATCTAGAAGTGAAGATGATAAATAATGTTGAGGTGATAAAAATGATAACCTTACAAGATATATTTAGAGTTTAATAAGCAAGAATAAGAATTTTAATTTATTAAGAATTATTCAATCATTTTTGCAGGGTTGGAAAAACAGAAATCTGTTAACAGAATCTGTCACAGATTTTGACAGAATCTGTTCTGTCACAGAAAAATCTGTTAACAGATGAAATCTGTCGACAGACGAAATCTGTTAACAGATTTCATCTGTTTTCTGAAAACAGATTTCGTCTGTTAACAGATTTTTTCTGTTACAAACAGATGAAATCTGTTGACAGATGGAATCTATTAACAGATAAAATCTGTAAACAGAAAAAATCTGTTAACAGACGAAATCTGTCAACAGAAAAAATCTGTTTTCAGAAAACAGATGAAATCTGTTAACAGATTTCGTCTGTCGACAGATTTCATCTGTTTACAGATTTTAACAGATTTCCAACCCTGCATTTTTGTGTCATTATAATGCGTGATAAAGCGTAAGAAGTAAATGATGTATGTTTTAATGGTGGTACGTGATGAATAAAGTGAAGGGGAGTAAAGTGTGCAATCGCGAATGAAAGAGAACGTTATCGAATGATGATTATGGTGAGCTTTCCTTATATGCAATGGCTCGGAGTACTTAATTTTTAACGAAATAAAATTGTTATAAATATGAGAAAGGTGTTTTAGAACTGGATATTCTTGAGAGAGACTTTCATGGTCAGATCGCGAATGTGATTGCAGTGAAGGGATAGAAGAACGAGAAGTGAGACACTTTAAAGAACAAAATAATTTACTTTCAATTTCGTCTTCTCATTGAATGCTCTCTTGTATGATTGTGAATTGCATGTTTGACAGGAATTAATAAATTTGTTATTTTACTTGCTGTAATTTTTTGTTCCTGTTACATAAGATAAAGATAATTATCATTACAAAAAAAATTTAAATTAATGCTGTGACACAACCTTCTTATATGCTTGTCTGATGATATCATATAAAGAGTGAGACATGCGGATTTCTGTTGATACATTTTTTTTTATTTTCTCATTTAAAGTATGACAAAAGGAATCATTCATTCACACACTTTAAAAATGGCATTTTTTTGTTTTCGATTTACGCTTCAGAGACCATGGAAAAAAAAGTATTTACACTTCATAGATGACAACCGTGTGTATTTTTTTGAAGACGTTGCGAAATAAGAGCATGCTTTGGTTTTCTTTAAATATTAAAATTTATTATTCATTTATTTTTGAAGTTTCCTTTTTTTATTTTTATAATTACAATAAAATGAGCAATAATTTTATAAAGACATGCAAAATAACTGACAAGGAGACTTAGTAGTATAAAAAATAAGAAAATGATTCACAATATGATAAGATATTTAATTTTCAAAAATTTCATTTTATACTCACCCATTTTAACTTCTAAAAGTCAACAAAAAAGTCCAAAATAGAAAGATTAAGGGTCGCAAAGTCCATATTGTTCATGAATTTGAACTTGAAATAATTTTGGTCTTCAACTTTATGCAGCTACGTAAAATCATCGAAGCGGAAGAAGAAACGAAGCATAAACTTATATTTAAATTAATTTCCTTTGACCTCATGCAATGTAAAATAATTTTTTAGGGAGTAAACAGAAAACTAAATGTCCATTTAAGTAGTTGACAAGTGAAACATTATTATGAATAGCAAGTGTAAAAAAATGAAAAATGTCACATACGTGTTTGACACTTCTTTCAACAAAATGTTCCAACACTTGTCATACAAATGAGTAGCGCGCATTACATACAAATGATGTTCACACAAATTTACATAGCTTCTAATGAACTACCGTACATAAATATGTTAATCAATATTAAATTTAATATAGTAATTCATCTTGAACTTGAAAAAGATCATCGCACCAAGAAAATGAAAAAAAAATAAATTGCATAACCGGTTTTTTTCACGTGAATATGAATCAGAGACAACGTGTGTCTACCAGAGAGAAATTACTTTTTATTCACTTTATATTCTGCTTTTTTTGCAATAATTTTTTCTCTTTTAATTTTCAAGGTTTCGTTGTGGGAGGAATCTGTGGATTTGGTGTAACTGGTGGAGCTCATAGATATTGGTGTCATCGATCATACAAAGCAAAATTGCCACTTCGCATCATTCTCATGCTCTGTTATTGCACAGCTGGTCAAAATACCCTTTATGACTGGGTTCGAGATCATCGAGTTCATCATAAATGTAAGTCACAAAAATATTTTGTTATGTTTCATTTATTATAACGCAATTCATCTAATTAAAGATTCAGAGACTGACGCGGATCCACATAACTCAAATAGAGGTTTCTTCTTTGCTCATGTTGGATGGTTGATGTTACAAAAACATCCAGAAGTTATCAAGAAAGGTCGCGCCATTGACATGAGTGATGTCTTGGCCGATCCAGTTATTCAGTTTCATCAAAAGTAAGTGACAACAATTAATGAAAATTAAATCAGACAAATTTTTCCCATGCTCAATGTTATTCTCATCTTCTTTTCAACCTAACACTCATTTGAGACGAAGAAGACAAAAGAGAAGTGACAAAAAAATATTTCACAATCAAGCTCACTAACAAACACTAGCATTTATTATTACTACGATTTTTTCCTCTATAAAATGACGCATGCAAGAGACATATTTAGTGCTGATTACTGAAAATATCAGCAAAGAAATGTTTGTAAACACTTGGAAAATATTACGTCAATTGCTGCTAAATATTCATGTAACACAAAAATTTACATCTTTCGATGCTTTTTCTATTTTACAGATATTTCATTCCTTTAAAAATTCTGTGTTGCTTCATTATACCGACTGTTGTGCCTGTCTATTTATGGGGTGAATCATGGTACATGGCCTTCATGTCACAAGCTGTTTTGCGATATCTCTTCAGTTTGAATTTCACTTGGTTGGTCAATTCGGCTGCTCATATGTGGGGCTATAAGCCTTACGACAGGTAAATATAACTCTTAAAAGAACGAAATTTTTAATCAATTTTCTTTGATTAATTTATAGGAGAATAAATCCAGTTGAGAATGTTGCAGTTGCTGTAGTTGCTATGGGTGAAGGATGGCATAATTATCATCATGTAAGAATATTAATTATTTTTAATATTTGCAACATAATATTTAAATGCAAATTTAAATAGGTTTTCCCTTGGGACTATAAAGCAGCTGAATTGGGCGATTACAAGTTGAATGTAACAACTTTCTGGATTGACTTATTTGCTAAAATTGGCTGGGCTTATGACTTGAAGCAACCATCTGAAGACTTAGTGAGAAAGACAGTCCAAAAGTATGGTGATGGATGTCATCCTATGTGGGGTCATGGTGATTCAGAAAATGTTCATGCACCTGTTGAAGTAAGAAATTGAAAATTTAATGAAATATTTCGATCATAACTAATTAATATTTATTTAGGCAATTCCTGCACCAGGAGAGGAAAATCTTGGATATTAAGACAAAGAAAAGGAGAAGTACTTATTTTATGTGACCAAATCAAGCTGAATTTAAGCTTGATGTAAACAAGCAACTTAAATAGGATTAGTTCTTTTTATGACTTTTATCAATTGGAAAGGACATTAGATTTTATGATTTTGTACCCATTCATGATTTTTTACTTAAGTAATGTTGAAAGTCCGTAATAAAATTTCTTTTTGGTGAAATTTTAAAATAAACATTTGTTTAATTTGAATTTTTTTTAGTTTTCGAATCACTCACTATCAAATAGCGCCATAATTTTAATTTTCTCAATTTAACTTTAAATATAGAACGTAATTTAACTCTTTTTTACCTTCTGTCATATTATTTGAAAATCTTTTGATTTTATTTTGCATAATTAATTATTATAAGTGCTAAGAATAGAATTATTGAAAACAAAACAACGACAGTTGAAATGCGCAAAATTTTTCTCAAGTTGATTGCCCCATAAAGAGAGGAAAATATAAAATAGTAAACTTGACACAAGTTTTGTCATTATTTTCTTGATTCTTGAGAGAAGAAGTAACAGATTGTGAATAAAATAAAGATTTTTAAAAGCATGAAACTGTGTTAAAAATATTGTAAAAACAACAAATTACAACATAAACAGACCAAGTTTTATTAATTTTTCTTGGGTAAGTAAATTTTTGCGAAATAAATTTTCTCTTGATCTCAACCAAGGTCAATTATGGAAATGAAACTTAGAAAGAACTGCAAAAACGCGCATGTAAACGATATATACTAAATCAATTTATCTAATACATACATACAGATGAAAATAAAAATATTTGATTCATCGATTGTGCTATTTCCTCAAGATTTTTTTATTCGACATAATTTCGCACAAGCCAATTTGTTGCTATGTCGTTTTATTCTTTCAATAAATTATAAAGACGAAAGAAAGTAAGCACTTGACACGTTCTCAAAAATGTATCACATCTACGTGTACTTGTTTATATATTTTGGATAAAACTCAAATTTCTTTGCGTAATTCTTTCAAAAATATTGAAATACCGGCAGATATCAGCCGTTTCATCTCACACTACATCATACGATTTATTTACTGTCCAATAGCGCATCTTCTGCTTTTTCCTTTTTCAAGTACACATAGCGGAATTTTTCAAATGCAATAATGTGTGGAAAGAACAGTAATAAATTAGTTGTTGTTTATTCGTGTTATTTAGAATTCACGTTTAATAATTGAAAAACGCTTGAAAGAAATTACGTTCTTCATAATAAAATATCTTTTTGTGTTTTCCTCATGTACTATCGAGTTATAATGCAGATAAATTGTATTATTATCACTGTTAAACATACTACCTTATTGCGTCATTTTGTTCTAATCAACTTGACTTGTTATTTATAGAAGAAAAGAAAAAGTAGACATTTTTTATCTACGCTCGTGTATAACAAGAAAAGACTTATTAGTTAAATTAAAAAGGTTTATAAGTTTATAAAAAAAACAAAAGATAGCAAAAATTATCTAGTATTTCCATTTTCAATCAATTTTCTATTAGCCTTCTACACATTCTTTCTCTACTACTAAAAATCTTATGTAATAAATAAAAATATCTTTAAACAGATATATTTTCTACTTCTTTACATTTTTCAAATGTGTGAACTTCTCGTGCATCAAGAGATACTTATAAATAATTTACATCAAACATTTAAAATAGTTTGATTAGGATTCTGAAAAAATGCCAAACATTCATTTCTCTCTATAGCTCAATTATGTTCACGATCTCGTCCGATTTTATTTCCATAAAAAAGGTCAACGGAATAGTTCATTGAAAAATAAAGATTGTGATGTTTGATAGAAAGAGAAAGAGAGAAAGAGCGTAAATATTCGCAACTCGTGCACACATGTTTCATCTCATGATTTTGATTTAATTTGATATGTTTTTCTGATTGACATACATTTTTTAGTCCAAAGGTTTACGCTTTATTTCATTTTTTTTTGTAATAATAAAAACGTGTACAAAAAAAACAAAGAAAAGAAAAAGTACTTTAAGTCGACTAAAGTTCTATAGATAAAAAGTATGATTATTGATAATAATTGAGGCGAAAGGTATAAAATTAAACTTGAATGTGTCTCAAGGTCAAGAATCTTTTCCTTTTTTATAAACAACAAAAAATTATGATATAAAACAGAAGCAGTCATTTCTTCTAAAATTCCCTTGACGTCAAAAATTATTTTGGGAAAATTTTACTGATAAATGGATTAACTTGTCCA